>ML854217.1:46722-60482 GCA_009831015.1 Picea engelmannii
TAGGGGGAAGACTTGTATAAGAGAACTGCAAAGGTCTGTCGTAAACATCAGGTTTCTAACAGACTGTAGGAGAAAACATCTAAACGCAAGATCTTCTTACATTCAAACACAGAAAACCGGAGAATACAACAATGCAACAATAAGTCCTTTATCATAACATAATTTCAATAATTCGCGCGAATCAGTCGATCACGAACTCTCTTAGTATGAGATGAAAACTAGATGGGTTGAGAATATTGTCTGTCATTAAACAAGAAGTCTTACATACATATGCATAACCAGAGAACTAGAGTATCTGTTAAAACTTTACAATCGGGAGCTTCGCTCTACCATCGATACTTTTAAAAATGCAAAAACTGAGTACATATACTTAGACAAATTTGCCCAACAGAGGCGTGCTCGCCTTCCAAGGCGTAGCGTCCCTTCAGTCAAACTTCAGACGGAAATCCTTCGTCAGACGTCATCTTAATTTTGCGTGGCCTTTGCAGGGGAGGTAGCTGAAACATTAAAGGCTGAAATGGCATGCGCAGACTCCTCTGGTCAGATGAGAACTCGGCATGACCCTTTTTGGAGAAAATGAATGTACAGGACCATCTCGGGCAGATTGCCTATCGGAACCTCCATGCCTTGCATTCAATGAGTGAGCCGAGGTTTCAACTACCTCCATTAATCTTCATTTATTTTTAGCGAGGACCAAGACCGAGGTCGAGCCGAACTAGTCCTTTGGAGAACGCGGTGATCCTTTTTGCGGCTAAACCCGACATTTCGTCCCCTTTGCACAACTCTTTTTCTTTCCCCAAGTGACCGGGCGTCAAGACCGTGGGCCCAACCCCTGAGCACTTTCGGTGCTTCGCGTCTCGCAGCTAGGAGGAGGTTGATTCTTGCTATTCAGAGTCGCGATGTACGAAGAGGCGGTAGAGCCTAATCGCGCACCACGTACCCTCCTTTTGATCGGACGACCCAGAACACTTTCGGCGATATGATGGGCCCGTCATTTAAAGTTCTTTGTGTTTCATGACTCGCGGGTTCACGGGTCGAAGGCCCTTGGCTCCTCTTTTCCAACTCCCACTCCCCGAGATGGCGATACGGGCTGAGCTCCTTCCCCGGTTAGCGCTCTCTACATGTAATCGTTGGCTAGGGCCCAAATACTAACGCCTCTTGCTACTCGCGACCTCGTGAGTGGGAGTATCGAATTTTGGCATTCTCCCCTTGCGAAGTCCCGAGACGCGATGGTCAGCAATGGTTGACCCCCTCCGGACACTTTTCGTAACTCGGAATCTCGCTCAATCAGAGGATATGGTCCGCCCTTCGAACTCACGAACCCCGAGTTCGAGAAATAACACTGCACTTGAACTGCTCGCGATCAACGGCCTTCGTAATTTCGCGAGTGCCTCCCGAAGAATTTTGACCGTTGACTTCCTTACAAACCCTTTTGCGCTATACTTGGCATGACTCGGTTAACTGCAATTACCCACTAACCACTGCTCTGCTCTGTCGCTGAATCCTTTTCGCTGAAGAACGAAATGCCCGCTCGCTTGATTTTAAGTCCGAAAATGACTTCTACTGTGTGTTGTGCTTGGACGCTTCTCGTGCAACCTGCAGACCTGGATATCCCTATGCCGAAGACAAGTAATGTTGCTAACATTAGGCTCCATGGGGGATAGAGTCATCCCGGTGATGCTTTAAGGATTCATTTTGCAGTTCCAGTGCCTTGCTGTTGGGCTATGGAGTCATTTACTAAGCTGAGAAATAAAAATAAACAAAGAACCAAAAGGACAATATTTACAAAACACGGGAGCCACCGCAGGCTCAGACAAAACATTTTTTCAGAAAATGCCCATTTACTGGGCTGTTGAAAACTTCTTCACCCTCCAAATCTTGTAACCTGTACGTGTTATTTGAGAAAACCTCAGAGATTTTGAAGGGCCTGATCCACAGGGCTTCAAATTTGTCGTGCTTGCCCTGATCTTGCTTAGGAGCATCCCATTTCAGTACCAAGTCCCTTATCTGGAACTCCTCCTTCTTGGTCTTCTTATTAAAAACCTGTTTGGTCATCTCCTGATGGTCCTGAATTCTGATCATTACCTGCTCTCTGGCCTGCTAGACTTCTACCAGTTGATGAATTCTTCTGATCATGTTGTTGGGATCGTCTTGATAATCCTGGAAGAATTTCGCTACGGGAATGGCCAGCTGAGAAGGGAAGACAGCTTCTGCTCCGTAAACTAACTGGAAAGGGGAGATGCCTATAGATCTCTTTGTGGTCACCCGATCGGCCCATAGAGTGAATTTTAGCTTCGAGTTCCAAGCCCTTTTGTTATCCTCCAATAATCTTTTGATGATCCTTATCAAGATTTTGTTGGAGGATTCTGCTAAACCAATGCCCTGGGGATAGTATGGGGTGGAGTGAATCAGTTTGATCCCAAATTGCTCACAGAACTTGACTAACAACTCATCCTTGAAAGAGGCTGTGTTATCAGTAACAATCTTTCTTGGGCAGCCGAACCTTACGATGAAGTCTTCCAGGAATCCAATGATTACCTTGTGGGAAGCACTCCTGGTAGGGATAACTTCAATCCACTTAGTAAAGAAATATGTGGCAGTCAGGATCCATCTGTGCTGCTCGCTGGAAGCAGGGTGGATTTCTCCAATAAAATATAGGCCCCATTGCTGGAAAGGTCCCGAAACAACTACAGGCTTTAAAGGCAGAGACTTGAGTTGTTGCTTTCCTAAAAATCTTTGGCATGGGATACAGGCTCTAACTCCTCTATGGACATCCATGAACAAGGTGGGCTAGTAGTACTCAGCTCTGAGAATTTTGTGGGCTGTGGTCTTCCAGAAATGGTGCCCTCCACATAGGCCACTGTGAAATTCAACCATGATCCTGTTGGCCTCTTGTGGATCCATGCATTTTAAAAGCACCCCCAGGGGGTCTTTCCAGTATAAAATTTGATCGACAAGGCAGTATCTGACTGCCTTGAGCTTCAGAGCTCTTGCTTTGTTTCTTTGCAGGCCATCTGGAGGCCGCAACTCCTGCAGAAAATATATGACATCCTTATACCAAGGACATCGAGCCAACAGGGGTTATGTTTGAGGGTCTATGTCGGACAACTGTTTCTGCTGATTTTCTGAACGTGCATTGATGAAATCTACCCCCAAAGTTTTGCGAATAGCTTCAACCAATAGCTTGGCTAAACCTTGACCTTTGATCAATTTGGTAGGCCTTATTTCCAAGTCAAATTCTAGGATCTTGGCTATCCATTTACTCCTCTTCTCGTCAATGTCGGGTTGTACAAGGATGTCCTTCACAGAAGCTGAAAGAACGTAGGCGGTCACTTTCGAGTGCAAGACATAGACTCTGAAAGCTTTGAGAGATTTCACTAAGGCATAGGCCTATTTCTCCATGATTTCATACCTGACCTCTGCATCTCTTAATGCCTTGTTAAAGAAGGCGATGGGTTGCTCTCACCCTTCCTCATTTTTCTGCAACAAGACCGCAACTACTGTATCAAAAGAAGTGAAAGAGAAGATTAGGAAATCTTTGGAATAGTCAGGACTGATCAGCACAGGTGCCTTAGTCAATGCCTTTTTTATTTGGGCAAAAGATTCCCTGGGTTCAGCGGTCCATTTCACTTCATTTCCCTTCCTGAGCATGGTTGTGATGTGTTTCACTAGCGCAGCAAAATTCGAGACGAATCTCCTCAGAAAATTAATCTTCCCCAAAAAGGCTTGAACTTCCTTCTTAGATCTAGGAAGTGACAGGGTCTGAATTGCCTCCACTCTGCTAGGATCAATCCTCACTCCTTTTGCTGATACTATATGGCCTAATAGCTTCCCCTCCTTCATAGCGAACACAGATTTCTTGGGGTTTAGGGAAAGGCCGAACCTTCGACACTTCAAGAAAACTTTCCTCATGTGACAACAATGCTCTTTATCTGACCTCGAGAAGACTGTAATGTCATCCAGATAGATTACCACAAATTGATCTTTCTCCCCGATAAAAGCTATGTCCATGGTTCGCTGAAATGTGGCTCCTGCATTCATCAACCCAAAAGGCATTTTAGCATACATGAATGTGCCCCAAGGAGTGGTAAAGGTCATTTTTTTCTCTATCCTCAGGCATGACCGATATCTGATTATAGCCAGAAAAACCATCGATCATGGAAATCTTATATGCACCGGTTACCCTTTGCAATATGTGTTCCATGTTGGGTAGGGGATAATTGTCTTTCTTTGAGCTCCTGTTCAGATTCCTGAAATCGACACAAAGCCTGGTTTCTCCACTTTTCTTCCTTACTGGAACCAAATTGGCCACCCATTCGGAATATCTCAAGGGGACGATGATCTGGGCCTCTAACAACTTCTTCACTTCTTTCTCCATGACAGGCAACAACATGGGATTGATCTGTCTTAGCTTCTGCCTAAATGGCTTAGCCTCTTCCTTTAGTGGGATCTTGTGTTCAATGACGGATGTGTCATACGTCTTGAGGTCTTCGTAGGTCCATGCAAACACATCAACAAACTCTCTCAGCAACTCAGTATATTCGGCCCTCTGTTCTGTGGTCAAATTCCTTGACAGCTTAACAAACTTAGGCTCCTCCAGTGTGCCAATGTTGCACTCGGCTGTGTCAGCATCTTCATCTGAAACCCTACCCTTTACTGCCACATCATTCCCACTGAACAATCTTTCTAAAGGAATAAGTCCCCTCGGAATGTGATTGCTAGGTAGCTGAATAATTTGGTGGTTAGAAATTTTATTTAAAAACACCTCGGGGTGAGGGTCACCTTCCGTGTCAGGATCCTGATCAATGTGCAGCGCAGAAAATTCATCAACAAATTGGAGAAACTTTTCGATTTCCAGATCATCTTCGAATACCTTCCAATGCTTGACATTGTCCGGTACAGAGGGCCTATATTTTATTTCAACATCAGATTTGACCATAGGCGGCAGAGGAACTTTGAGCAAACTAGCTGAGACAGCTAAAGAATCGGCTGAAGTATTTTCCCCCCTTGGAATGAAAGAAATGTTAAAAGCCAAGAAGGAACTATCAATCAGGTCCCATACTTCATTTATGTAACTTTTGAGTCGGGGATTATTAGCACGAAAGACATTTCTGACTTGCTGGATAATCAACTCAGCATCTCCAAATATTTCTATCTCTTCAATTCCCATTTCTTTTGCAGCCCTCATACCCAGAACAAGAGCTTCATACTCTGCCAGATTATTGGTGGTTTCAAATTCCAGCTTATATGATAGGGATATGGTCTCCTGAGAAGGTGACACAAAAAACACCCCAGCACTAGCGCCTTCCCTGGAACAGGCTCCATCAAAAAACATTTTCCAAATGGGGGTGATGGAGGGAGGAAATTCATGAGGAGGGGTGGGTTGCTTTCTGAGTTTAAGAGGAGGCTCGGGAGCATGAGTGAGTTGCAGTAAACTGGAACCTAAATCAGTGTCCAAGGAAAAAATGGGATGGTTGGTGGGATTAGCTTCATCACTGATTATATAGGCCAACTGGGCTTCCCTATATAGCCTCCTATCTTCTCCTCCGAACACTGGGATAGTAGCATATGTGAGGTCCATCTCCAAAGTTCCCCCCAGTCTTTTTATCCAATATCTTGACAACAACATACCGAACTTGGGGGGAACATCAGCCACTACAATATCCATGACCACACTTTTCATGGGCAACTGAAACAAGGTCATGACCAGGTCCTTGATAACCCCTAGACATTGAACTTTCCTGGAGTCAAAGGAATAGAGGTCATGATAGGCTCGGGCGACTTCTAGCCCCAATTCTTCCATGACAGTTTTGGGCATGAGGTTGTGAGAGGCCCTTGAATCCATCAAACAGTTATGCAACACCTTGTCATGTATATTCAAGGAAGTGTAGAAGGGAGGGGATGAGTCATTCCCGTCTTCTACCATAGGACCTAGAATAACTGCAGGCTTTTCATCTTGCAAATTGATGGAGTCTATGGGAAGCCATGAGACCTCAGACTGTAAAAGCTCAGAGAAGCGTTTCTTCAACCCTTCATGTTTAATCAATTCGGTTAGGGGCAGAGGGATTCTGATCTTTTGAATTTCATGCTCGAAATTAAAAGAAGATGTAAGCTTCGGAATTTCTTTTATTTCGGGAACATGACTCTAGACTATGGGAGAGAGGGGTCGAGGCTTCTCACCTCTGTAACTGTCCGCTACTTCATTAGCAAGTCTCTCTGTTCTAGTTGACTGTTCAGGAACATCAAGTGCTACTGTATTTTTCTTAGACCTCAGGTCATACCTGCCTTGGCTGCCACTAGCCTTGTTTCCCTTACTCAATTCATTTAGCTGACTGACCACGAGAGACTCCTCGTATGCTAATTGAGTGAGATGAGGGAAAGGAGGAGTGTCTCTGAAGCAGTGGATTTCAGGATCAAGCTCATCTGTTTCCCCTTCTTCCTCCTCAGACACAAAATTGTTTTGAAAAGGGGCCTGAATTTTCTGGTCTTCTCTGTCTCTTCCCCTCTCTCTTTGTATAGTTAGGGAAGCAACATTGTTTGGCCTCTTGAAGCCTCCTCTATTTTCGACTTTTTGAGGGCCCTTGTATGCTTTCCACCTTCATTCTCTCCATCTCTGCAGACAAAGACTTCACCATCTTGGTCAGTTCATCCACTTGAGGGTGGGGCACCGATGGGCCAGAATTTGAGGCTTCAGATCTTCCCTTTCTACTGTTTGCACCAGCCTTGTTCCTCAGTCTATCAGCTGCTAATACATTATATTCCACCTCAATGGCCACATATTTCATTTGAGCTAAGGAGTTTTCTCTTCTTTCTCTCAATAGAAGACATAAATCAGGGCCAAACGCACTAGCATAAGAAATCTTGGCCAAGGCTTTTGAGGGCTTTATTTCAGCAGGAATTTTATTATACATCTTATTGAATCTTTTGGAGAAGTCAGAGACAGTCTCTCCTTCCATCTTCTTCAAAGATCCGAAATCCGTCATGTAATACATGAAATCCTTCCTATCTCCCCACTGCCTCAGGAAAGCACTATCCAGAGCTTCGATCCCAGCAATAGATCCGGGGGCCAAACCTCTAAACCACTTCCTCACCTCACCATCCAGGCTCTGAATGAAGACTCTCATCCAGACATCTTCATTTTCAATGCTTAGGTTGTTTGCATAACTGTAGAAAGTAGCCAGGTTCTCCTCTGCAGTTATGTCCTCTTCTCCAGTGAACTTGGGCATATACTTCGAGTAATCTCCAACAGGGAGAGGATTCATAGGATGGGGTAGGACTAAGGGGGCATATCTGGAAACGACTATGGCATCCATTCTATTCAGAGGGGGATTAGCACCAGCCATAGGAATATTAGATGAAGGAGAACTCAGAGGAGAAGGAGTTCGAAAAGGGGATACTGGGAATGAGCTTCCAGGAAATAATGGGGGATTTAGGAAGAGGCCTAGTGGGCTTGAGTCAGCAGATGCTTCTCTCTACGCAGAAGAGGCGGTAGTAACAAGAGGAGGAGTGGGGAAGTCTTCCATGGTCCTAGGTCTATGTCGAGGTACAACTTCAAGAGAAAGGGGAGTGACAATGATTTCTCCCTCCAATCCTAGACAGGGAGGGGAAAACTTAGCAGGAACACTCCCGAAATTCAGGAAGCAGGAAACTTTAGAAAACGGTCTGCTAGAAGGCTGAGGAGAAGAAAATGGAGTTTCTATAGAAGGAGATAGCGGATTACCTGGTTCAGCGGTGGAAGTTTCTCCTTCGGAGGCCTTTCCTTTTCTGAAAATCACCTCGGGATCAACTACATGTGTAGTTAGGGGCAACTGTGGATGGGACTGCGTATGTCTGCCTCTGGAAGCCACAACTAAAACAACAGGTTCACTCCAGTGGAGTCGTCACAATGGAGTTGCCAGGTGCACAATAGTAATCTTCAAAGGCTCTAATGCCTGATGCACCTTCAGAATCAGAGGCTCAATGTCGTTCAATCCCGGGGAAAATTTTCAACTTCGTCCCCGACAACGACGCCAGAGATGTTAGCGACGGAAGTCACTCCTGGATTGCAGCAGGAGCAGAGCCTGACGCCCATCAGTTTATGTGACGATTTGTTTATAAAAATGGGTGATCGAATGGAAGTTAACTCAAAACAATGTTGTTCTAACTCCGAAACTAGGCCAGGCATGCATGGGCAAGTGAGGTCTTAGATAAACTTCAGACAATGAGTTGTAGTAAGGGTGAGTAGGGGGAAGACTTGTATAAGAGAACTGCAAAGGTATGTCGTAAACATCAGGTTTCTAACAGACTGTAGGAGAAAACATCTAAACGCAAGATCTTCTTACATTCAAACGCAGAAAATCGGAGAATACAACAATGCAACAATAAATCCTTTATCATAACATAATTGCAATAATTCGCGCGAATCAGTCGATCATGAACTCTCTCAGTATGAGATGAAAACTAGATGGGTTGAGAAGACTGTCTGTCATTAAACAAGAAATCTTACATACATATGCATAACTAGAGAACTAGAGTGTCTGTTAAAACTTTACAATCGGGAGCTTCGCTCTACCATCGATACTTTTAAAAATGCAAAAACTGAGTACATATACTTAGACAAATTTTCCCAACAGAGGCATGCTCGCCTTCCAAGGTGTAGCCTCCCTTCAGTCAAACTTCGAACGAAAATCCTTCGTCAGACGTCATCTTAATTTTGCGTGGCCTTTGTAGGGGAGGTAGCTGAAACATTAAAGGTTGAAATGGTGTGCGCAGATTCCTCTGGTCAGATGAGAACTCGGCATGACCCTTTTTGGAGAAAATGAATGTACGGCACCATCTCGGGCAGACTGCCTGTCGGAACCTCCATGCCTTGCATTCAATGAGTGAGTCGAGGTTTCAACTACCTCAATTAATCTTCATTTATTTTTAGCGAGGACCAAGACCGAGGTCGAGCCGAACTGGTCCTTTGGAGAACGCGGTGATCTTTTCTGCGGCTAAACTTGGCATTTCGGCCCCTTTGCACAACTCTTTTTCTTTCCCCAAGTGATCGGGCATCAAGACCGTGGGCCCAACCCCTGATCACTTTCGGTGCTTCGCGTCTCGCAGCTAGGAGGAGGTTAATTCTTGATATTCAGAGTCGCGATGTGCGAAGAGGTAGTAGAGCCTAATCGTGCACCACGTACCCTCCTTTTGATCGGACGACCCAGAACACTTTCGGTGATATGGTGGGCCCGTCATTTAAATTTCTTTGCATTTCATGACTCGCGGGTTCGCGGGTCGAAGGCCCTTGGCTCCTCTTTTCCAAACTCCCGCTCCCTGAGATGGCGATACGGGCTGAGCTCCTTCCCCGGTCAACGCTCTCTACATGTAATCGTCGACTAGGGCCCAAATACTAATGCCTCTCGCTACTCGCGACCTCGCGAGTCGGAGTATCAAATTTTGGCATTCTCCCCTCGTGAAGTCCCGAGACGCGATGGCCAGCAATGGTTGACCCCCTCCGAACAATTTTCGTAACTCGAAATCTCATGCAACCAGAGGATATGGTCCTCCCTTCGAACTCACGAACCCCGAGTTCGAGAAATATCACTGCGCTCGAACTGCTCACGATCGACGGCCTTCATAATTTCGCGAGTGCCTCCCGAAGAATTCCGACCGTTGACTTCCTTACAAACCCTTTTGCGCTATACTTGGCACGACTCGGTTATCTGCAATTACCCACTAACCACTGCTCTGCTCTGTCACTGAATCCTTTCCGTTGAAGAATGAAATGCCCGCTCGCTTGATTTTAAGTCCGAAAAGGACTTCTTCTGTGTGTTGCACTTGGGCGCTTCTCGTGCAACCTGTAGACCTGGATATCCCTATGCCGAAGACAAGTAATGTTGCTAACACCTTCCTTGTCCCTGAACTCCATCCTCTTGTCTTGATAGTTCATGTGGATATATCCCAATGAATGCAACCATTGGACACCTAGTACCACATGGGTGTTTGCCAGATCTACCACATAAAAGTCATCGATCAAGGTATAGTTTCCCAAGGTTACATACAATCCCCTGATCCTCTGAGTACATGTCATGTTATACCCATCTGCTACCACCATGTTAAACCCCTCAAAGTCCTCTATCGGAATATGTCTTTTGGTGACAAGTGCTGCATCAATGAAATTGTGAGTGGCCCCACCATCAATTAGTGTTGTAACTCTTTTCCCCTGCAAAATTCCTATGACCCTGAAGGTGTAGTACTTGGGGACCCCTGAAAGCGTGGCAATGGTCACTTTTTTCACTTCGTCCTACAACTTCTTCTCCTCTTCCATTTCAAGATATGGTGACTTTGCATGGCCACTACTTTGTCCGCTATCCTGAATGTGATTTGACTCATCCTCCTCATCCTCGTCCTCATCGGAAAGTACCTGTATGTAATGTACCTTCCCTTTTCCCATACATCGATGACCTGACTCCCAAGGTTCTTTGTAGCTAAATCAAAGCTTCTTCCTCTTCAACTGTCTTCCAGTATCTCTATCGATCATGTCCTTTCTTACCCACGGCTTCTGGTGAGGCTTTGTCACTTGACCCTTCTATGGAATAAAGGGTTTCGTTGATGCCTTCTTGGGAGTTGTGTCTTCCATGTCCTAGCTCTTAATGATGGTATTCTTTAATGTGGTTGGCCTAAAAGCCTTCACCCACCCTTTCAAGGGTTCATCTAACCCTTCAATGAATAACATCATCAATCTTTGCTCCAAGATATCTTTCACCATGATCGCCATCTTCTGAAACTTCGTGATGTATGCCTTTGGTGTACTTATTTGTCTCAATTGTGCCAAATCTCAGGGTCCTTTTTATCAAATCTGTCCATCAACCTTTGGGTGAATTCCTCATAAGAGGTGATGTTGGTGTGTCCTAATGTCACTAGCCCATGGTACCACCACTCATGATCTTCTCCATCCAAGTGTAAGGTGGAAAATTTAATTACCTTCGCCTATGTCATCGATTTAATCTGGAAGTAAGTGTCCAACTTATGTACCCATGCTCGGGCTGTGCACCTACCAGATCCGTCAAAAGGTGGGATAGTCATATTCCCCAACTTGCGCAAAAGATCAAAGTTCTACTGGCTCTGTGTTATCCTTGGCATGTTCTTGAGCCCGGTGTTGTAGTAGTCGGTGTAATACATGGCTTCTTGGATCTCCTCCCTTAAGGCTTGATACTCTCTGAAGTAGGTGGTGTACTCCTCCACCTGATCTTGTTGTCCATGTGCTCCTCAAGAAAGGGTGGCAATAATGGCCTAGGAATTCTACGACTCCTTGTCTGTCAGACACTATGTGCTGGAATATGGGTATTGCTACCCTCTGCCTGAGCTCTACCTCATCCATGGTTTCCTTATGCATTTGGCTTGTTCTATCCTCTTTGTCCCACCAGTTGCATGAGTACCTCAAGGGTTTGTTGTTGGTTCCTCATCATCTCTGCGTGTCTTTGAGTTGCTTTTGCTTGTCTCTGGTTTGCCTCATCTTGGCTCCTAGCCATATGACTCAGCAAATCGATCACAGGATCTTCTATATGATCTTGGTTGTCTCCCATGTTTCCTTCTTGTTCCGACTTTGGTTGGTTTACTTCTAATTCTTCTTCCTCTAGTGATCCTGGTAAAGGTTGTCCTCCACGCCCCTGTCTTCTAGGCATCAATGCATTCATAGGCTAGCAAGATCACTAGCTCTGATACCAATGTAATATCCCCAAATCAGTTGTACTAGAATATTATAGGACTTATAGTGTTTTCTGATTTATAATTATGTCAAATAGTTGACATTCATATGCCCTTATGGAAAATACTTGATAGACTACTTTCAACAAACAATTGCAAGTACTTCCATGGTAGTTATTCCATCAAACATATGACACGAAAACCAAGTACACATCAAATGGAAGAGATCACATTGACACATTTTATTATGGATGGAAACACCAGTACAATAATAAAGTCTCTAGAGGTTGTTGTAGTAGGTACAATACTCTATTCAAACACACAATAACAAGCAAAACCTGAGAATGATGCTAATAACCCTTCAATAGTTGCTTCCACTATTCATGAAACTCTCCAAGTTGATTGTTGCACTCTCCAATGCTCATGGCCTCAACAATTTGGGCACTCTTCTCAATCCAAACCCTCACGAATTTCCCCCAAGGGCCTACGACTCCCCTCCTCTGTCAAGCAGTTTGCACAAAGACACCACGACCTCCCTCCTACCTCGCCGATTTTCCAAACAAGAGGTTTGACCACTCAATGGACCCTCATGGATCTTCCAAACAGGAGGTTTGACCCCTTAATGGACCCTCGCGACCTCCCTTTTACTACTCGACCTGAAAATGGGTGGGATATGACTCCCTTATTGAACCCGTGGCTTCATTGAATACCCTTGTGACTTCCTGGTATGATTCTGAAACCTTTGTGAGTACACACAAATCTGTTGGGTGAGATCTCGTCCCTCTAACGAAGTCCAAAGACATCTCACAGTGTCACGAGCCCTGCGAACAATGGAAAATCAACCCTCCAAGCTAGATAATGAACCTCCAATAAATCACTACCACTAGACTGAAAAGAAATCTCGAGATGAAGCTCAAATTGGAAACTTGAAATGGTTTTCCTCTCTTGTTTAGCTAGGGTGGATATTGCACCACCGAAACCAAACAAATGGTGGAATGGATTTTCAAAAACCCCAACGAAAACCTTGGCTGAAAGATCACTTTCAATAAAGATCAAATCACAATGAGGAAGGTGAAGTGCTACCCTTCATTTATACTTCTCCAAATATTTCTAGATCTTTCCCTTTTACCAAATAAAATATGACCATTATTCCCTCTTAATATTTACTTAAACATTAAAAAGTGACTTTTTAATGTTTAAGTTATTAATAATTTATCTTTTACTTAATATCACTTTAGAATGTAATATCTCTTGGCTAGTGACATTAAATAAACCTCCTTGACTTGCGTTTTTTCCATTGACTATAGCTTACGGGAGTTGTACAGGCTACTAAGTCATTCTTTGTCATGATCAATTGGAAGGGGACATTACATGGTGTTTGTAGTGCGATAGTGTTATGCTTTTGGCGTGCAAGTTGATTTGAAAGGGAACCATCTTTCAACAAGATTTAGGGGATCTTGTTATGTGCTTCTAGAAGGACCGGAGGCCCTGTTAGAACACTAATGAAATTTCCAAATAAAAATCAAATTTTAAATTTCTTTTTGTTTTGGTCTTTTCAAATTTTTTTTTTTTTAAACTTAGGAATATTGTTTCTTAGACTAAAATATGTTTCTGTTAAATCTTGATAGGGAGAATCAAATACCAACCATTACAAAATTGATAGTCATCTGGATCGACGACTGTCCCAACTTCGGAGTTCCAAAATTGCAAAAGGTTTAAACAAAAGAGAAATACAAAGTTCACTTCGGGACTTCGCGATTTGGGAGTTCAAGCTCAAAATGTTGAAAGCACTAAAAATACTGAAGTCGCAAAGCCTCGGAGTCTTGAAGACTTGAATTCCTGCTAAATATTTTAAAAATTAATCCACTGATGCATTATGGGCCATTTTAAAATCTTTACTCGTGTTGACACGTGACACTCACTTTGGGCACCTTTAGTCACATCATTCACATGATTTCAGGTGACACGTGTGTTGACAACGATTTTGTTAATGTTTATGCCATTATTATAGTTCTTTGCATTTCATTAGATAAGAGCATAATAAGAACAAGATCACTGGGAAATACACATTCACAAGAGACACAACATTTATC
>WSFP011384264.1:0-29081 GCA_009831015.1 Picea engelmannii
AAGCTATTTGTTCCACCCCTCAGGGAATTCCTCCTTCTTGTGGTGTTCATGATAATTACATTCCCCTTGTTCTTGGCATTCTTCCACCCAATGTTCTCCCTTATCATCATCCCTTTTCCCAAAAGAATGAAATTGAGAAAATAATGCAGGAATTTCTCCAAGAGGGTGTTATCTACCCCAATACCAGCCCTTATTCTTCCCTTGTGGTCATGGTACTTAAGAAAGAAGTTACTTGGAGCATGTGTCCTAACTTTCGTGCCCTCAATAAAC
Source organism: Picea engelmannii (assembly GCA_009831015.1). Lineage (NCBI taxonomy): Eukaryota > Viridiplantae > Streptophyta > Pinopsida > Pinales > Pinaceae > Picea > Picea engelmannii. The sequence continues at coordinate 271 of WSFP011384264.1, forward strand.
TCACCATCAAGGACAAGTTTCCCATACCAGTCATTGTTGATCTCTTCAATGAGATGAGTGGTGCTCAGTACTTCACTAAACTTGATCTGCATTCTGGCTACCACTAGATACGTATGCAAGAAGCTAACATACCCAAGACTTTCGTTCGCACTCATGAGGATCACTATGAGTTTTTGGTCATGCCCTTTGGCCTATGTAATGCCCCCTCCACCTTCCAAAGTCTCATGAATCATGTCTTCCATCCTTTTATCTGTCATTTTGTCCTAGTTTTCTTTGATGATATTCTCATATATAGCAAAACTTGGCAATCCCATCTTTCCCATGTGGATCAAATTCTCCATCTACTCTCTCAGCACCAACTTTTCCTCAAACACTCTAAATGTGCCTTTCGTCCCTCATAAGTAGAGTACTTGGGTCATATTGTTGGCAAGGATGGTGTTCGGGTGGATCCTAAAAATATTAAAGCAATGCAGGATTGGCCTCACCCCAAGACTATAAAAGGCTTGTGTGGTGTTTTGGTTTTAACAAGTTATTATCACAAGTTTGTTCAGAATTATGGGAAGATTGTGGCCCCTCTCACTGCTCTCCTTAAAAATAATTCTTTTACTTGGAATCTAGCAACAGATCGGGATTTTCAAGCTTTGAAGGCAGCTATGTGTACTACTCTGGTCTTGGCCCTTCCTAATTTCACAAAGACCTTTGTCCTGGAATGTGATGCCTCAGGCAGAGGAATTGGAGAAGTCCTTATGCAAGAAGGAATACCCTTGGCCTTTACCAACAATCAATTGTCAGAATTCCATTTGGGCCAATAAATCTATGATAAGGAAATGTTGGCTATTTTGCATGTAGTAGATATATGACGCCCTTATCTCCTGGGGAAACGCTTCTAAATTACGACAGATCATCAAAGCCTCAAGTATTTTCTGGAGCAACAACCTTCCTCCCCAGAGCAACAAAAATGGGTAACTAAGATCTTTGGTTATAATTATGAGATAATTTACAAGAAAGGCAAAGAAAATGTGGTTGTTGAAGCTCTTTCTTGGAAATATGAAGATGAAGGGTCCCTTTTCTCCCTCTCCTTAATTGTACCAGATTGGCTCCAAGTTGTGCACCAAAAATGGCTACATGATCCTAAAATCTCTCATTTGATCCAACAATTGCAAGCCAACTCTCAAGTTTCCCCAAGGTACTCTTGGCATAATAATGAGCTTTGCTACAAAGGTCGTTTGTATTTAAGTAAACAATCACAAGTTAAATCCACGGTGCTTTTTGAGCTTCATGCTACTCCCATAGTTGGGCATTCAGGGTTTACCAAAACTTATGACTGGGTCAAACATTTTTTTCTCTAAGATGGTATGAAAAAGGGCGTTCACACTTTTGTAGAAGAATGTGACTTTTGTCAACACAACAAAGGCTAAACCATAAAACCTCCTAGCACACTCCAATCGATTATGATTCCACCTTCTATTTGGAGGGACATCTCTATGGATTTTATTGTGGTATTACCTAAATCAGGAAATAAGTCATTCATCATGGTGGTTGTGGATCGTATTTCCAAGTATGCTCATTTTTGTGCTCTTCAACACCCATTTACGGCATTCAATGTGGCTCAACGTTTCATGGATCATATATTCAAGATTTATGGCATGCCTCATTCTATTGTTTCTTATCGAGATACCACTTTCACCAGCAATTTTTGGCAAGAATTGTTCAGACTACATGGCACCAAGTTGCATCTCAACACTGCCTATCATCCCCATACTGATGGTCAAACTGAAGTCATCAACAAGTGTTTGGAGACTTATTTGAGGTGTTTTGCCTCTAAAAGGAAACATCAATGGGCTCAATGGTTACCATTAGTTGAATGATGGTACAACACTTCTTACCATACAACTACTCGCATGACTCCTTTTGAAGCATACTATGGCCAAAAGCCACCTTCCATTCTCTCCTACATGCCAGGCATATCGAAGGTTCAGGCGGTTGACCAAACACTTACAGTTCGCAAGGCTATTCTCCGTACCCTCAAAGAGAATTTGATCATGGATCAGAATCGCATGAAGAAACAAGTCAATCAAGGTCCCTCGGAACATTAATTTGTTGAAGGAGACTAGATATTTCTTTGACTACAACCTTATAAGAAAACTTCACTCAAGGCTGAACATTGTCAGAAAATGGCACCCAAATTTATGGTCCTTATATAGTTCTCAAGAACGTTGGACATGTGGCTTGTCAGTTAGCTTTGCCCAGTAATTCTAAGCTCCATTCTGTTTTTCATGTCTCCTGCTTAAAAAAGGTGATTGGAATTAAGTGCCACACTCAGAACAACCTTCCCGAGTTGGATGAAGAAGGATCCATCTGGTTGTATCCACAAGTGGTTTTGTACCAGCAAGAGCGTCGTCTTCATCAACGTACCATCAAGGAAGTGTTATTCCAGTGGAAAGATACAGCTCCAATAGATGCCACGTGGGAGCCCGATGACATTCTGCAACAATTTCCTCATCTCAAGCCTTGAGGACAAGGTTGATTTTAAGGGGGAGGGAATGTTAGGGACCTAACCTACCTAACCCCTCAAGTGGGTATAATAATATATTTCCATGTAATAAAGGTCAATATTATTAAGGCCTAGCAATAAGGAGGAATAAGTCAAATGTAATAAGACCTAATAGAATCTTTCACTTCTAGAAGGATCTTCCACTAGATTGTTCTTTTGGATAGATAGATTTAGTATAAATAGGAATAGAGGGTATGGGAAGTGGTGTCTTGGATATTATTGTAATAGAGATCTGCTTTTCTGGAGGTTTCCCCCTTGAAGAGGCAAGTGAACATTTCTCTCAGTAATCAAAGTGCTCTTTCTGGTGTCATTCTGGTATTATTGTGATATTGTTTTGGTGATATCATTGTTTCTCTGCCATTTCTAGCTAATTATTTATGTTTTGCATACTATTTTATATCTGGAATACTGTAGTGTCTTCTTCCAATTTTGACGAAATTGATTCAACTCTATATAGACATCTAATTAGATAATTGATGTACCTAGTTAACACTAGACCAAATATTTTCTATGTAGTGAGTGCACTTAGCCAATTTATGAGTCAGTCGAGATAGACACGTTGGATTGTTGTGAAGCATGTGTTGAGATACCTGTGAGGCATAGTTTGATATGGTATGAGATATACTTCCAGTATTGATATGATATGGAAGGAATATATTGACTCTGATTGGGTAGAGAGTGCAGTGAACAAAAAGAGAACCTTCGGGTGTTGCTTCACTTTGGGATCTTCCATGGTTTCCTAGTGTAGCAGGAAACATAATTATGTGTCTTTGAGAACAAAAGAAGAAGAGTACATTGCATTAAGTATGTCATTCCATGAAGTAGTGTGGCTTCGCAAGATCCTTGCAGATATATCTGAACATGTGCTAGATTCCACTATTATTCATTATGGTAACCAAATTTGTGTGAAGATCTCAGATAATCAATTGTTTCATGACAAATTGAACCACATTGAGATCAAGTACCATTGCATCTGAAGCATGGTGCAGAGGAAGGAAGTATTGGTGTTGTACCTTCCTACATATGAGTAGGTTGTCTATATTCTTACCAAAATAGGACGAAATTCAAGTACTTTCATGACAAACTTGGCATGGCAGACAATGCCTCCCTCGTTGAGAGGGAGTGTTGATGTTTGCATCTTCCTGAGACATTATCCATATCATACTCCTCTGTGACTGAGTTGATTTGATCTATGATGACACTTATCCAAGAAGGGATAAGGTGTTGAGCTTATATCCCAATGTCCCTTTTGGAGAAAACATGAGGACATGTCAAAGGAGTTGAACCTTGACATCACACACTATGGGAGTTGACCCTAGTGTTTCTAGAGGTTGTAGCCTCTAGAAGTCCACATGGGAGTTCCATGTGTGACAAAATTTCTCCATATCGTACTCCTCTGTGAATTAAGTTGAGTTGATCTGTGAGGAAACTTATTTGAGAAAGGATAAGTGGGACACTTGTTTGAGAAGGGATAAGTGCATTTGGGCTTATATCCCAATGTCCCATGTGGAGATCACATGAGGACATGTCAAGGGAGTTGACCCTTGACGTCACACACTATTGGTAGTTGACACTAAGTGTTCCTAGAGGGAATAGCCTCTAGAAGTCCACATGGGAGTGTCATGTGTGACAAACCTTTTGCTACTATGGTGGTTGTGTACCACTGGTGGAGACTGTGTGTCTCTGGACAGTAGTTGTGTACTACTATGGAAAAATGCCTCCCTAACTAAGAGGGACTGTTGATGTTTCAACATCAGGCAGAACTTCGCCTAGATTGGGTTGTATACCAATCAAGATAGGATACATTTATCATAAATGTGCACTTGTGGTAAATGGGCCTAGACGTAGTCCTTCCTTGATCATGAAATAGAATAATATGGACTCGAGGTTCTTAAAGTGTTTTTTTCATGTGTCAGTTAGCATCAGGCTGACATTCACTCACAGGTCTGTACTTGTGGTGAAAGATCTTGGTGTGGTCTTTGTCCTAGTCATGGTTATTTGACAAGGAATGATAAAGACTCAAAATTCTATATGCTATTACATGCAGACCCAGAGTGAGCCTGGTCTCAGAGAGAGTCAATTGGCTTAAAAGGGAGAGTCACATAAGGAGTTTCTCCTCGGTTTAGGTGGGAGAGAGACGTCTCCCAAGACTGACAGACAAGTGTCATGAGTCTAGGGTGAAGTCTGTATACTTCAAAGACAACCTTGGCATGATGCAGAATGTCTCCCTCGTTGAGAGGGAGTGTTGATGTTTGGACAACATCGGGAAAACATTCTCTTAGAATAATAATTAATAATATGATTATTGATTATTAAATACTATATATAATAACGTAAATGATAATAATAAATAGTTATATATTATTCAAGGGACACATCCTGTCATTGATGGTCACCATATGTTTCCTATATATGGAACACTCATCATTGTAATAAAATATCACTCATATCTCATTTGAAGAAAAAAAACACGAAGTTATGGTTGCTAAACCATACACAAACAACAATTAATTTTCAGTGCACACGATTTACCATTCATAAAAAATACAATCACAACAATCATCACACATAAACTCATAATTTACCCTAGAAAACCATCATTCTATTGGCTTTGTCCAGGTTCTTTATTATTTAACAATGGGAAAGTTACAGGCTCTTTGGTTCATCTATATGCTCCTTAGTGACATCTGGGCAACCTCTCTACATCATTCACACCCAAAGAACCCTTTTCTCATTGTGGGGAAACATAATATAAAGGACTGAGTTGACCAAGAGGATAGCTAGAAGGTCAGGCATCTCCAATCCTTCAACTTCTCCCTAGTCCATTTATCCTTCTTTCTTTGTTTATTTTTCATTTTTTCTACATGGAAAAGGTCTCATGAAAGTGTCATTATTTCTTTACGTACAACAATATATTGCCTGACTTTACATATATACATACAAAAATTGGACATCAATCATGATGTCACGGGGCCCTTCATGCCAACAATTTGATTTCCTTCTTCATCCATAGCCTTAAAATTTGCATGCGTTAATCATCATAGAGCCTGTGACGATAGCCAATTGTTCTTGTCAGATCCAATTCAGATCATGACTGCCTTGGGAATCATGAATTGCCTTGAGATATGTGAATTCGCCTTGGGAACAATGAGCTACCTCAAGAACTATGGATATGTGCAAAAAATTGAATGAAGTCAATGTCATGCTCACACCCTAGGGTGCTCCAATAAGTGGACTATACATCATTGAGTGCCATATCACATGATCCACTAACCTACCACCAAAACCTCACCAATGTACATGAAGCCAAACAAGTGTCCCGATTGTTCAAAGCTCATAAAAATGCAAGGGCTAATGAAAGAATTTATGAGTACCTCTATGCCACCATATGGGGTAATATGTACCATTTTGATGTTTATAGTATGAGAGATAGGTATTAGGGTCCAAACCAAGGTTTGAGTCCAAGAACCAAGGCATTAGGATCTAATTTGTGTAGCATGTGAAAACATGGATTGAAAATCTAAATCAAGCGGGGTAGAGACAATGGTTAATGTGAAAAAGGTGAAGTTAGGGTTCAATTATGGGTCAATTGGGGGTAATCAAGGGTTAATTAGAGGTAATTAATTATCAATTTGTGGTAATTAGAGGTAACTAGGGGTCATTTAGGGGTAATTTGTGATAATAAGGGGTTAATAAGGGATCAATTATGAGGTAATCAAAGTTTAATTAGGGGCAACTAGGGGTCAATTATGGGATAATTAGAGGTTAAATAGGTGTAATTAATTGTAATTAGGGGTCAATTATGGGTAAATTGAGGTAATTAGGGGTGAATTAGTCATAATTAGAGGTTATTTACAGGTAATTAGTGGTCAAGTATGAGTTAATTAGGGTAATTAGGGGTCAATTGTGGGGTTAATTAGTCAATTATAGGGAAATTAAGGGTAATAAGTGGTGAATTGGGGGTAATTATGGGTTGCGTAGGGTAAATCATGGGGTAGTCTGGGGTTAAATAGTGGTAATATGGTCATTTAGGGGTAATTAGTGGTCAAATAAAGATAATTAAGGGTCATATAGGGGTAATTTAGGGTGAATTTGGGGTAACTAATGGGTAATTAGTGGTAACTAGGGTTTGATAAATGGTTAATTATGGGATAACTAGTAATTCAATTCTCATGACTTTTAGGGGAATTTTTCAAGAAATTGCACCACAAAATAGATTTAGGGGCTGTGGTTTTTAAACCACCCCTAAAATTCATGAGAGTTGAAGTTTTGGAGTATTTTGCAGGGTTTATTTTTTTTTAAAACCACCCCTATAAGTCATGAGAATTGAAGTTTTAGAGGTGGTTTATATAAATTTCCTCCAAAAATTTAATTCTCGTGACTTTTAGGGGTATTTGTTTTTTAAACCACCCCTAAAAGTCATGAAAATTAAAGTTTTGGAGGTGGTTTACAAAAACACACCTCCAAATATTCAATTCTCATGACTTTTAGCATGATTTTAGAAAAAACACCTCTAAAAATAGATTTAGAGGCAACATTTAAAAAACCATCCCTCGGAGTCATGAGAATTGAAGTTTTCGAGGTGATTTGTAAAACCCGCCTCAAAAACTTCAATTTTCATGACTTTTGGAGATGTTTTTCAAAAAATGCCCCTAAGGCACTTTAAATTTTTTTAGAGATGGTTCAGAAAAAGTATCGGAATCTTAAACCATTGTTAAAATGGTAAATTATTGTAGTGAGAGGAGAATATAATAGTTTTTTCCAAGCTCAATTTAGAAGGAAATGGTGGGAATGCTACATCAATTCCCTTGGGTTGAAGGGTGATCTTTCTGTAACTAATTGAGAGGTATTAAAAAAACCTCCTCAAGTTCCAATTTTTCCCTTTTCGGTATGAAAAGGATGAGTAGATGGAATGACATTACTAATAGAGGAAACAATAAAGTGTAGAAGAGTACTCTATAAAGTTCCAAAAGAAATCCATTCAACTATAAATCTCTCCCAAGAACCCAGACTTGGTTATCAAGTACCTAGGCAACCTTCATGGTCACATAAAGAGGAAAGTTATAATGTTCAATTCAAAGCCTATAGATGAGACCTATGTGTAGGGATATTACAATGAAATCTAATAGAAAAAGGGTCAACCAAGTAGCTCACAATGAGAAGGAAATAACAAAGTTGTTCCATATCAATTTTTAGATAAAAAAAAACAATGTAGATTGTTTGTTCAATTTTGTTTCATAGGCTAACCTCATTGCAAAGGACTCAATAAGTAATCTTGAATTAGAGGTGCATGATCATCCTCATCCATATTCTTTGGGATGGGTGAACAATTATGTAGATTTAAAAGTTACCAAGTAGTATAAGCTTAGATTTTCCATTAGTACAAATTTAATCGATTGAGTAGAAGTCGATGTAGTGCTCTTAAATGACTTTGGTTTAGGGTTTGGTAGCCCCTACCTACAATATTCACGAGAAAACCAAACAAATATTGTGTAATCAATGATGATAAATATTTTATCATTAATGCACATAAGGGAAAGTCTAAGATTTCTATAACCAGACCCCACCAAGCTAAGAGATTGATCATCTCAACAAATAGTATACACTATGTCTCTTCCCCACCAAACTAAGAGATTGATCATCTCAATAAATAGTATGCATTGTGTCTCTTCGTGAGACTGAACTATTGAACATAGGACTATATAAAGGGTTTATATTAGAATAGATGAGATGAGGCGTTATCACCAATTATAACCATCAGAGAGGTGTTTAGCCTGAGACAACATAAATAGTTAAGAAGTTAATTATGTATTGTGGATCCCCAGAGTGTAAACAATGTCTTTACAATGCAAGGTGGGCCCCATTACTGTCAAAAATTTTAGTTCAAACCCTTTTTCAAGTGAGTTTGTGTCTCAAAAATCATAAGAAGGTCCACTTTAATTCTTATTCCCCTCAAATCGTGAGTATATAAGTTGTACATGTTAAGGGGAATAAATGTTTTGTGCCACAAAACATTTATTCTCCTTTTGGCCCATTTATTGTCCCCCCATTATTTGGCTTCCAAATAAAACTAAGATTGGAAACAGGTTGTGTAGCCAGTGTACAATTTAAGTGAAAGTGGAAGCCAGTTGCTTGCACAATTTAAGTGAAAGTGGAAGCCAGTTTCTTACACAATTGTGGTATGGCAATGCCTTATCCACTCTCTCACCCCTCAATCACCATAGTTTCTTGCACAATTGTGGTATGGCAATACCTTATCCACTCTCTCACCCCTCAATCACCACTTGAGCTGGACAAATGCATTGGATTTTTTGGGTTAGGGTCCTTTTCCTTGCAGAGGAGATATGATAAGGTGCCATTGTTATTGGGGGATTGGGATCTTCTGTAAAAGAAGAGGCAACGACTCTTTAGAAACGTACAAAACATATGGGAAAGGCATCCAAAACCTCTGCAGAAGTATGGGTATCGTGTACGCTCGGAGAGTAGGGATGACAAAAAGAAACAAGCTAATGTCTCTAAATATAACAATATTATATCAAAACAATTAAATCTTGACCACAAATATTAATTAGGTTGCATTACCCTAGCAAAAACTTACACCAACTTAAAACTCGCTATGTGAAATTATGTGTTTGATTAAATTGTATGCATGTTGAAGTGGTTATTTGTTTAAAGTGTAATGTGAAGTAAGGTTAGTTTATAATATAATTTTGATGTGGGAACATTTTTACTTGTGATTATGGGGTGATTATGGAGAGGAAATCATCAATATTGACTTAAAATAAAATAAAATTGTTATCCTATAAATTTTATGGATTAAAAAAATATTGATATGTTATTTTTTCCTCATGAAATATCTTATAAACCAAAATATATAATATATATGTGCATATTTAACACTTTCTTCTTTTTAAGCTTTCTTTCATAACCTAAACTTATATATATATATATATATATATATATATATATATATATATATATTCTTTCTTTTCATAAATTAACTCTTATATTCTTAAAATAAAAGTTAGTTTATGAAAAGAAAGTTAAGAAAGAACTCCAATATTAAAAATTTCAACTTTTGTTTCTTCCTACCCAAGTTATATTGCTTTCCTAAGAAGGTCAACATTTAGGGGAATGGCGCGATGGCGAGGTTTGAATCTGGATACCATTGTTAGTTTTGGCGCCCATGAAAGATGAGACTCTGCTCTTGGCATATGTAGAGCCCTTGACACTCCAGGAAGCTTCCCTTGTGTCAGTCTTGGCGAATTTTTTACCCCTCGGCTTTAGTGAGCTCTCGACGCCCTTGGAAGGACTGACTCTATTTTGAATATGGAAGTTTTGTAACTACTATATCACTTGGCACCTTTGGGTGGTTTGAATCTGGTTACTAGGGCAACTCACCTATATAAGCAGTATCAGCCTCAAACTATCTTGGCTTCCTACAATTTTCCCTGAGTCTGTCTTGGTTTAGAACTTTCGGTTAGCTTTGTTCGTTGTTTTCCAAGATCTACTACTTTTTCTTCATGTTCCCTTTCTAAAGCACACTCTGACTTCCTCTCTGTGACTCACTGGTGCTCTCCTCTCCACTTTTATCTCTACCTGCTTTTCCTCTGACCTGCCAGTTAGGATGGGGGACCCCTGACGTATTTTCCCCTCCTTCCTGACTGCTCCATAAGTCCTTATCAGTTTTTCTCCTCCTTAGTCTCCGTTTGAATCTTTAGAAGCTTATTTATGGAGCCTAAGCACTCAGATCCCTCTGCAGGGAGTCTAGGAGACCCATGGGACCATCCGAAACTCCTTGCCTCGATAGATGATCTATGCAATAACCATTTCCGATCTTCTAGTCGGTCTGTCGCACCTTTGCACTTGAACTCTGGACCCACACAACCTTCTACCTTTGCAAACCTGACCTCCCAGTCTGTATCTCCTGCCACTGTCGGGACTACTTCACAGTCTACATTGGAAGGAGTTCATTTTCCTAGAAAATAGAAGAGGAGCTTTGAAGGGATCGAACAACAAGGAAGTGGACACTGTGTGAGGAACTTTCAGCTAGGAAGTAAGCACTCGGATGGCACCCCTCCACCCCAAAAGCAAGGCACCCATAAGTGTCTGCAAAAGGTTTGGAAACCAAAACTAAGACATCCCAAGCGCATTCTTGGAATGGACGTTGGACTTTCATAAGCTTGCAACCTGGCCCTGTGTGCCTTAGTTGGGAGGCTAGCTTACAAAGAGAAATGTAAGCAGAATTTTGATGATTGGATCGCAAACAACTGGAAACCACTCCTCGGATACCTACCCAAGATTCACTTGCTTCAACAAGGCTGGCTTGGTTTTATCTTCAAGAAACCAGAGGACACTGCCCTTATCCTGGGAAGTTTCTGGGCTTTCGATGGGGGGAGCCTCATGCTCAAACGATGGAGACTTGGCTTTAATCCTTCCATAGAGTTCTTTAGCCACAGGCATATCTGGGTCCTCCTACCAAGTCTCCCACTTCAACTCTGGAACCAGCAAGCACTCGAACTTATTGGAGCCTCCTTAGGATGATTTCTAAGGGTGGATTTAAACTCACTAGCAGCATCAGACAGAAGAATGGTGAGGATTTATGTGGAAATTGACATCCAGGCTAGACTTCTTGAAATATTGGAGATTGATTGGCGAAGTCAACTTATAGCTCAGCGTCTGGACTACTTAGGAATTCTGTTTCGTTGCTCCCTCTGCCGTAGAACCGACCATCTGAGAAGGGACTACTCAAAGTTCTCCCCACCTGAAATTGTTTTGGATCCAACGGAGGAGACAAATTTCGATGCTTACATCTCACCACCATACCAGCTTGCAGAGGAGGCTCCTTTTCCACAGAGGGACTTCAATCCATCTGAAGACACTTTAGTGGGTAAGATCCATCAACATTTTCCTTCACTTTTCAATACCTTCTCAACCTGGGATAGACTCTTCATCATTGAGCAGACCGACAAAATCTTCTTTTCTAAACCCACGGCCTCTCTTCCTGTTAAGCTTGTCTCACCACCTTTATCCCCCCCTACCCTACCAAAACCATTCGAGCCAGTACCCTCAGACACCACCTTCATCTCTTATCCTTCACTTACACCTCAACTGTTGACACCTCCTAACCCATCTGCATGGGATTCGGATAACCAACCTACAACAGTCTTAGAAGAAACACTAGAACCTTTTACTCTACCTAGTTACACTGAGATGACCCAATCTGAACTCCAACTAGAAACCATGCTTTCGGATGCCACCCCAGTTCCCATTCTTCCTTTCGATTCGATACCAATCCATACTTATCATGGGAAAACTCTTATTCAACCCACCTTACTTCGATCTGATATTCCTTATTCTTCAAGAGTTAAACCTTCACCTGAACCGGATCCCACTTGGTCAAGAGGTTTAGGGCTTGAAATTTCTCCACTAAAAACTCGCAGTGCGCGCAAAAAGAATTTGACTGGATCGTCAACATCGGGCACTTCATCTACTGTTAAAAATCAAGGGGTGCTTAGAGGATTAAAATCCCTAGCTCAAGGTAAATCATGATCCTTCTATCCCTCAACATTAGATGGGTTGGAGGACCGTTGAAACTTTCCTCCATGCGAATACTTCTCGAGAAGACCCATCCGTCAATCATCTTCCTACAAGAAACACTAGTGGATGCTTCTGCTTCTAGGGATTCTTTTTATCAGCTCCGACCGAACTGGATGGCCTGTGCTGCAAGTTATGTTGGTAACTCGGGCGGCCTACTGGCCTCGTGGGACCCTTCCCTTTTTGATATTTCATCGATGCTCAGTCCAGGGGGGATTTTACTTTCCGGGACCTGTTTTGAACTAAAAACTAATATCAATCTGCTCAACGTTTATGGTCCATGTACTGACCGCAAAGCTTTCTGGGAGCGACTTGATGAACTAGGTCTATTGGCGGAAAAGAATCTCATCCTCGCTAGAGATATTAATCTAACCACCAGTCCCAAGGAACTGTGGGGAGAAAAGGCGTTGATTGACCCACTCTTGAGATTTTTTAATCATATTTTTTACAAAAACTCCTTGGTCGATTTGAAGCCAGCTAAGCTTTTGCCCACTTGGAGAAATGGGAGACTGGGACCAGCAGGCATAGCCAAAATACTTGACCGGTTTTTAGTTATGGATGATTTACTCTTGCCTTCCTACAACTTCCAAGCTTGGGTAAATCTCCCTTTCCTTTCTGACCATGCACCAATTTGCTTACAGATAGGTGATGGCTGATTCGAAGCTGGACAACATTTCAAGTTTAATCCGCAATGGCTGAGGGAGGATTCTTTTAACAGCCTGGTCAGATTGGTATGGGCTGACACTTCCCTTACTGTTCCTGGAGACGCCTAAGGTAATCTGGTTAGAAAACTTTCCAGATTAAAAGAACTTACCATACATTGGTTAAAAGAAAAAAAGAAAACGGAACAGGCTGATTTAAGTAGAATTGAACAGGAGCTGGAAGACGTTCTCAGATTAAAGATCTAGGACGATGGCTGCACTAACCTAGACTATAAAATTCACTGTCTTGAGGAAGCCCGTAATAAATTTCTTTGTGAAGATGAGGAGAGATGGTGCATGAAAAGCAGAATGCTCTGGCTGGCTGGCGGGGAAAAAAATACTCGTTTCTTTCACTGAGTTGCCAGCTCTCGTTGATCTAAAAAGCATCTTTCGGATATAGAAGAAGAGGACAACAAACTTCACCAATCACAGGAAGATATCAAAATAGCGGCCTTCAATCATTTTAAAGCTTTCTTCCAGGAAGCTTCTGCTCCTAGCCTAACAGCACAGATATAAATAGCAAGCCTCTTCCCAAAGATGGTATCAACTGAGGAGGCTTTAGCTTTAGAATCTACATGTTTGAAGGAGGAACTGTTAGAGGTTATCAAAGGTTTCAAAAAATAAAAGAGCCCAGGACCCGACGGTTGGTCGGTTGAATTATATCTCCATTTTTTCAATCTTATGTGTCAGGATCTTCTGGATGTCGTGGAGGATGCAAGAACCAGAGGGGTGGTAAAATCTCAGCTAAATAATACCTTTATTGTTTTGATTCCCAAATCAAATCTTCCCAGGCAATTTAAAGACTTTCAACCTATATCACTCTGTAATCTGTGTTACAAACTAATCTCTAAGATCATTGCAAGAAGAATCTGTCCCTTTCTCTCCCGGGCACTTTCAGAAGAACAGCTCGACTTCCTAAAAGGGAGACAAATTCTCGATGTCATTGGATTCGCACAAGAATGCATCCACAATATAAAGACAAAAAAACTAAAAGCTATCCTTCTAAAGATGGACCTTAAAAAGGCCTTAGACTGCATTAACTGGAATTTCCTGCATCTTATTCTTTTACAAAGTGGTTTCAAAATAATTACAACCAATTGGATTTTGGGTTGTATCTCCTTGGCCACCCTGACTATTATGATCAATGGGGAAGCTACCAAAGATTTTCACTATGAGAGAGGGCTCCAACAGGGATGCCCTCTCTCACCTCTTCTTTTCATTATGATCCTGGAAGGACTCAACATCTTACTCAAAAAATCCAAGCGGATGGACATCTAAAAGGGATAAAAGTCTCGGGGCTGACACATATTCTGCATATCCTTTTTGTAGATGACGTGATGATCATGACTACTGCCAATCTAGCTGAGTGGACCATCATTCACTCTATCATTAACACCTTTTGCTCTGTTTTAGGTTTAGAGACCAATATCCACAAATCCGTCTTCCTGGTATCGAATGCACAGGAGAATTTGCAAACAAATTTAAAAGAGTTGTTCGGTATTGTTTCTCTCGAGCTAGCGGAGGGGTTTACCTACCTGGGCTACTTTATAAAATCATCCAGCTATACAAAAAAAGACTAGATCTGGCTTATTGACAAATTTGAAGGTAGAATTCACAATTGGTGCAACAGAATGCTCTCTATGGGAGGCAGATATGTTCTTATAAAATCCGTCTTGGAAAGCCTCCCGGTTTTTTGGATGGTGTTAGCTCACATCCCTGCTTTTTTTCGGAAGACCCTTCGTCAACTTATCTTCACCTTCCTTTGGACCGACATCAAGAAGAACAAAGGATTTCACCTTTGCAGATGGGAGGCAATCTCAAAACCCAAATTGATGGGAGGTTGGAGTCTTAGAAATCTGTCTTTCTTTTATAGGGCGCTCTCGGCTAACACCTTTTGGAGAATTTTAATGAAACCCAACCTTTGGAGTAAGGTGATCAAAGCTAAGTATTTCCCACACCTTCCTGTTCACATTTGGATCAGATCTGCCTCGGAGCAACCTACTAGAGGCTCACAAACCTGGAAACATCTCTCTAATTCCCTACCGATCATTCTTCAGTGGATTTCGTGGAAACCAGGCAATGGTTACTTGATTGAAGTTGACAAAGACAACATTCTGGGATTGGGCAGAAATGCCATGCTTTCTCCTCCACTTTTGGTGCACCTACACAGTAAGAGTTTATTTTTCTTGCATCAATTCAACATTTCGTCCAGTGGGGGACAGTTAGGTGAACATTGGCTCAATGGCATGGATCTACAGCTGGATTCTGTGTTAAAAAATGAATGGGACGGCTTCATCCAACAATTATCGGATGCAGGAATTCGCCTACAAGAGAGGTCGGATACACTCATTTGGATGGGAGGGGATTGTACCGACTTTCTCACTGCAAAAAATGTATATCAGGCTTTGGCTGCAAAATTCTGGTCTTCAATCAATTCAAGTTGGCGCCAGAAGATATGGAAGGGTGACTGTCCCTTGAAGCTTAAACTCTTCGCTTGGCTTCTGATCGAAAATAAACTTCTAGTTTGGGAGAAGCTGCAAGTTCGTGGCTAGGAGGGCCCAAACCGTTGCATCCTGTGCAAACAATACAACGAATCAATTCCCCACATCTTCTTACAGTGTTCTTTCACCCGCTCGGTTTGGCATTTTTTATCCTCGGTGCTAAAACTCACCACGCCTTGGACAGGTTCCAGTGTGCCCCTCTGTTTTCGCAACTGGATTGGTGACAACAAGAACCATACTTTGCTTCCAGTCTATCTCTGTTGGCGGGTCTGGAAGGCCAAAAAATCAACGCTATTTGAAGAGACACCACCATCGATACAAAGAGTGGTAAATATCATTCTTGTTGAGGTGGCCACTTCAGGAAACAAAATAAAGGACCCACCATCCCTC
Organism: Picea engelmannii; assembly: GCA_009831015.1. NCBI lineage: Eukaryota > Viridiplantae > Streptophyta > Pinopsida > Pinales > Pinaceae > Picea > Picea engelmannii. The sequence continues at coordinate 16,014 of WSFP011384264.1, forward strand.
AGACACAAACTTGCAATTCCACTTGACAGGGTTGTTGCCTGGTTCGATGGCGTGGCTCAACAAGGAGGCTCTCTTTGTGGGGCGTGAGGAAAAATCGCTCTAAACTCTCACACTTGCATCCGCTGGAATCTAAACTGCGGACAAGGAACTAACATGAAGGCAAAACTTTTGGGAGCGTGGGCATCTCTCACTTTGGCAAGTCGCCTGCATACCGATGAGCTTTTACTTCTTGGAGACTCCAAAATTATTATTGATTGGCTAAATGGTCAAGCGGATTTCCATGTGGCAGCCCTTGAGTGCTGGAAAGAGAGAACCCAAGAAGCCACACTCTAGATTAGAAAGCTCTCTTTCTCTCACATCTACAGAGAGGAAAACAACGAGGTGGATACCCTATCTAAAAAAACTTTGCATATGCCACCTAGCCAAATCCATTTTACAAAGTGGGAGGATGGAAATGAAGGACTAGCCATCATGATCAAACTTTGATTTCTGTCATCTTCTGTTTTATTTTCTGCATCCCTTTTGATCTGAAAGCCGATCATAGTAGTGTCAAGGAACAAGTAGTTTTGATAGTATGGACTGCATCGATCCATAAGCACAGTTTTCTCTCATGTATTTGTCTTTCACGGAGATAGTTTTGTATATTTTTATATCCTTATGAATATAAAGAGCATTTTTTCTCGTAGAAAAAGTTATATATATATCTTGAGTAGGAAGAAAGGGAAGTTAGAGTTTTTAGTACTTGTTGTCAAAGAGATTGTTTAAATTTCAAAAGTGTATTTTATTGCTTTATTAGAATGCCTAAAATACTATATGCAAAAAATAATGAATAACCCAAAATGTAGGTGAAACATTTTCTGACACAAAATAAAAACAATTTCAAATACTTTTCTTTTATGTAATATTACTATTAACAAACTAAATCTATGAATCAATATAGTATTAAAACTTTGTACATCTTACATTTTTTAGGAGTTAGATAATCTTACATTTTTAGGAGTTAGATAATGTATTGTAAATTTAATTTTAATCTTGTAAGAATAATTTAATTTAATCAAAATATATTTTCTGTTTATATTTAATATTATTAAGTTAACCATTACTTTGTTTAATATTAATGGATAATTAAATTATAAACTCTTTTGATTTAATAACATTTGATTTTATATTGATAAAAAATTTAAATTGAAAATTAATAAATAATTTATTTATATATAAATAAATTGAAAACAATAAAAATATTAAATATTTTTTTTAACAAGACACAAATAATTAAAAAAAATATATTGACTAGTTCTTCGATGTCATGCGATGAAATAACCATGACATATGCGCATAAAGCTATGATGATCTAATATATGTATAGGTATGAAGAGGGTTATGAGGCCACGACAATATGATAAAGTTATCATAACATAAAATGTAAAGTATATTAAATTGATTCTTAATAGTATAAAGCGGGCCACGATGCGAAGATAAGATGGGTTCACGGGAAAGATTATTCTATAACGTGAGTATATTCGAGGAACTGGAAAGGATATGTGTTAAATTATAGTTTATTATGTTGTAATTCTAAGAAAAAATTGATTTATTATTATTATTATTATTATTATAATAGTTTTTGTTGTTATTATTATAATAGAATTCTAATACTCTCCCCCAAACTTACACCCAATTATGTTTATGAAGTTATAATGAATGAGAGAGGATTTATCATTATTATAAAATAATTTTAGACTTCACAAATGTGGATGAGGAAAGTGAAAACATGACTTCTCCTCATCATTGTTTAGTTAATAGATTGCTTAAATTTATTAATATTTGCCTGGAATTATGAAGGTTGCACTATGAGACCAGATCTTTCAAGAAGATATTGGTCACATGGAATCTTTTTAAAAAATTATTGTTTTAATAAATGAAAGATAGATTTCTGAAAGTAATGTATATATAAGGAGAATATGAATATTTCACATATGAGTGTGATAAAAGAATATTTTTAAAAGTATTATTACCTAACCAAAATCGTTATTGGGTATTAAATCCTAGTTTTAGGTACAAAAACTAGGATCTTAATACACAACTATGAATTCTATGACTAATGGGCCATGCATACAACATTTAACCACTCCACAAGCCTAAAATGTTAATTAGGCAAGAGATATGTGTATAAATTTAATGATTAATGTATTAGTGATGAGAATCAAGACGTAAACCATGGTTTGGGGCCAAACACTATGTACTAAGCTTTAATTGTTTTTTTTTTAGGGATCATGCACCATGTGTAAGGTTTTATATCACCTTCATAGTCCTTATGAAGGAATGTTTTTCCTATAAAATTTATATGAAAACCCTACCAAGGTTTGGTGTATGACAAATGGGCTATAAGGCTCTATAAGCATGGTCAATGGTAAAAAACTAGGGAATTAAGATATGCCTATTGATTTGATTTCAAGGATCATGCACCATGCGTATGATTTCAAGGATCATGCACCATGCGTAGGGTCTTGAACCACCACATAGAACTTACAGAGGGACTCTTTTGTGTAGAAGTGGTATAAAGACACCACTTTAATGTTTGGTTAACTTAGAAGGATGGGTATCAACAACTAATCTATGCTCTCATGTCAAAACCATAAGTCTTAGGACTTATCGTTGTTTTTATAAATAATGGGTTATGCATGGGGCCTCACCTACCATACATACCCTATAGAGGGAATCATTATTCTATGAGTAGTATATGGGTATCATTTTGATGTTTATAGTGTGAGAGATGGGTATTAGGGTCCAAACCATGGTTTAAGGCCAAGAATGAATGTATTAGGATCCTATTTGTGTCGCATGTGAAAATATGGATTGAGGTTCTAAATCAAGTGGGGTAGAGGCAATGGTTCATGGGGAAAAGGTAAAGTTAGGGGTCAATTATAGATCAATTGAGGGTAAGTAGAGTTAATTATAGGTAATTACTGGTCAATTAGGTGTAATTAGAGGTAACTAGGGATCATCTAGGGATAATTAGTGGTAATAAGGGGTTAATAAGGGATCAATTATGGGTAACTAGAGGTCAATTATGTTGGGTATTGTTAACACAGGAGAAGACCCAAGGTGCAATGCTTCAACAATGCACCAACAAAACCCTAACTATCGGCCCTTTCTGCAACACCTATGAAGCAGATGAAGTCTCACCCAAGGTAGAGGTAGGGGTGGTTGCAAGACTCGGGTGTCTGCAACCTTAGCTGGGACATAGATATGCGATTCTAACACTTAGCAAACACTTTAGCATAGATCATTCATCGGTATTTAACCCTCATGTCACTCCACAGATGGTGCGGAGCACCGCATCATTCACTTAGATCTAGGTTAAGTTAGCACTTAGCAACAACAAAATAGGTCTAGCACTCAACACTTTCATATATGTCAAATCTAGATCCATACATCTAAGAATCACAAAGCAAAGTAGATCTATCTAAGTATAGCATATCAAAGCACATAGCATAATCATATCAAAGCACAACACATGGAAAGAGACAAACACATTAGGTCGAGGCACTAAGCACAACACACATGTTTACCGTGGTTCACCCCCACCCTGGGGCTATGTCCACAAAGTCTTCTTCTTCTTTATTAGCTTTAGTCAATCTGATTACAACACATAGCTCAAACTTGTACTCCACATAGGATAGGAGATCTGCACGCACCTCACCAGATCCTCCTTCCCCGAGTAGATCTAGCACAGAGCCTTCTTACAATCTGTGCACTCAACACTTACAACACTTTCACTTAGCTCTGCAAGTCGATCACATAGTATACAAAAAGCCTTTACTAACACTTAGCTTATCGGCCTCTCTTACATTGCCTAGCTACTTATTTATACTTTACAAAATAGGCCTAAACATGGGTAAACCCATGGGCCGACATCCCATACCCATTACATTATCCCCAAAAACCTACAAAGGACCCAAGAAAGGGGTCTAGCTTCCACGATCTCCGCTTCGCATTGCGCTCCATCTTTGACAAGCTATCGAAGTTCCAAAAACGGTCAAATATGACCAAGTGTTTCCTCAAACTTGGTCAAGGGTCAACAGGCCCCCAACACTCACCTGTGACTCGTCCTGAGTCACTTAGATCTGGGTAAAGTTGCCTCAAAGGTCTTGAGCTTGGCTCGAGATGCTTCGACTTGTCTGTGTGCTACTGCTTCCTGCTCAGTGAACTCCTGAACAATTGCTTCATTGATAGGCCCTTCCAGTTGTTGCTTGATTGTAACAACTACTTGTTCCAGTAGTGTTCCTTGGCCTTCAATTTCTTCAAACAATATATAGGCCTCCTCCTGGCTCGGTTGGAGTTTCTATGTGACTTCCATCACTCTATTCTGCATGGTAAGAACAAGTTGTTGGGTAGTTCGTTGTTCCTGGGATCTCTTCATCCTCTCAATAGGTGACAGGAGCTTGAGTTGTGCCTGTACTGTATCTGCGTGTTGCTTTGCTTCCTAGAGTTGGGAATCCGGTTTCTTCAACTTTGGGTCTTCAGATAGTTGCTCATATATCTGCGCACTTTTGTTACTTAGTCATTTTCATTCTGCAACAAGTTTTCTAATCCTCTTGACTGCACTCTGAGCGTCCAATTCTTGTTGGTCGCACACTTCTTGCGGAGTCTTTGGTATGGTCTGAAGCTCTAATTTCACGACCCTTTGTTGAAGCTGCTGAATAAATTCAGCCAGCTTCATCACTTGACACTCTATGGGCTCTTTGACCTTTTTCTCTAAGCCAGTCATAGAGAGAAATGCTCTGTTGACTGCTTCTTCAATTCTGATCTGCTTCGCGAGCAGCTGCTCTTTCTCTTTTTGTACCTTCGCTCGGTCTTCTTCAAATTTTGCTTGGAGAGCATTCTTCTCTTGTTGCATTGATTGACGTTGCTCAATAATTTCTTCCTATGCCTTCTTGAGGGCCTGGGTGGCCTACACTTTTTCTTCCTGAGCACATCAAAGGCGTACTTCGACTGTATCGACAATCTTGCGGAGCTAGACTGATTCATCTCCTTCTTCTGTTGTTCCTTCTGGAAAAGGCGTAGTAGAGAATGCTCGGCTAGACTAGAGTGCCTGTTGTACTCCTTGGAGCGCGATCTCAATCTGGCTATACATTTGTTCCTGCTTCGCTTCCTACTTCTCTATTATTTCCTTTGAAGCATCATTGACCATTGTAATAATGAAATCAAAGTCATCCAACGTGAGGGCAGTTCACATCTTAGTTACAGGGTTTCTTGGTTTCTTTCTGGAGGAAGACTTCATAGGTGAAACATTCCTTTTTTTGGATGAGTCTACTTCATCCCTGGGTGGAGGTACTTTGACTTGTTGTTGCTCAAATTCTACACCTTCTTCGTCATCACCTTCTTCGTCTGGCGTAATGGAAGTTTTCCTTATAGATCTTCTATCTATAATCTGAACCTCTTCGTGCTTCTTCATCTCCTTTATCTTCTTTGTTCTACTGGGCCCAAGTGTATCTTACGCAGCTTTTGGGCTATCGATGTCTAAAATTTTTGCAGGGTCTCCTAAAACAAGGAGGTCCGCTAACCACTCCTTGGTGATCTCTTCCAGGTCTTCTTCTGTCAGCTTATAGTAGGACTGGAGCTGTTCTTGGTGCTCATCAATGCGTGGGGTTAGGTATATAAAATGGCGGTCTTCATTGAACTTTATGAAAGTTTGGAAACTCTGTAAAGTGTTCTGGGTTATGTGAGGTTCACTCCTTATGACTTCTTTCAATTGATTATAATATACGTGGAAAACGACATTCGATTTCCATTTCTTTCTCATGTCGTTCGAGTACCACAAGGTACTGAACTTTGCAGCTAGTGGCTCAAAAGGGTCAAGGTCCAGAAAAGTTGCGCATTCTGGTAGCTCCCATGCAACAAAGGCGATCAGTATCAGGAGCTAGCTAAAATGAAATCCGTGCCCTTGATCTTGAGCTTCTCTGCAGTCAATCTCCAATGATTCACCAGGTACTTCGCCCAGTTCATCTGTAGTCCCTCTGCGCACTTTCCTGCGAGGTCAACTACGAAGCCTGATACTTGTGTTGGTCAATTCTTATGTACTATCTTCCCTATGATTAGTTGGCATGCGAGGTGCCCTGCGCCACTTTCAATAGAATCTACCTTGTAGCCTCTCGCGCCTTTCTCAACATCACCATAGGCCTCTTTTATCTTCTACATGAGAGCACAGTTTGCGGTCTTTCCAAGATAGTACTCATGGGGATCAGGGCCCTGCATGCTAAGCCCGATGATCCTATTGATCAATGCTGGATCAAAAATTATGCGGCATTCTAACCACATGTATCCTCCGTGGTAACTTGCTAGCAGTAACTTTACACAAGCATTCACCTCCTAGTGTCTTCCGAAGTGCGGTATTTTCATAACGTTTAGCAGAGTAGACTGGGCGAGGTTCATTGTCCATTGCTACGGGACAAGCTTTGAGTTATTTCCCTTAGTTCATGTCAAGTACTTATATGGGTCAAGCATACTGTAAACTTTATGTTCCCCCAGGTTGAAGTTGTAAAACTTCAACGTTGTAACCTTGTCTTGATCTGCGCGGTAGGTGCGTACTCACTTCAGTAAATATGCAGTTACTAGGGTATATTCAAAATCTCTAGGGACACTGTCCCTATTAATGTCACCGCTCAGAGGGGGTATGTAAACTGGTAGAATGGATGGCACTAATTTTGTGTTGGCTATGTCGTCCTTATGCTTAGTTCTCCTCTCTGTGCCAGCTCGAGATGTTCCAGCTCGAGCAGTGGACGAGGAGGCTTGCACTCCTCTCGTCGATGAGGCTTGGACTCCTTTGGACATTCTTCTTTCCGATATGACTCTCTCAGTCATTAAATCGAGAAGGACTTCTATGATGGATTCCTCAAGTGTAATGAGCTCGTCGGACATACGCACTCGGGAAAGATAAGGAGGGTCACGATGATCTCAAAACACAGCACTAGGGTGAACGATCTGCTTGCAATGATCATTGTATACAATTATGAGTTCTGTGGGCTTTGAGTTTTCAGTTGGCAAAAGTGTTCTTCATGCGCGACATGACGAGCTAAATAGGAAATTCATCAATGGTCTGGTTGCAATGGGTATGAAGCTTTCATGAACATTGATCCATCCGTTATGGCATGGTCCAACAGTCTAGTGGTGATCCTTTAATTATTTTCTGTTCGTTCGGGGCAGAAGTCGAACGGGTATATCGGTCCAACAACTATATTGAAGCACCATGATGAAGTGCCAGATGTCATTGTTCTGATATCTCGACGAAGATCAATTCTTGTGATTTTTCCTTCTACGAAGTTTCCTCTGGAACCTTCTGTAACTTTTCGATCTTGGCTCTCTTCTTACTTATATTCCTAGCCTTCTTCCCAGTGAGCTTCATCTCGGTCATCCTTTTTCCATTCTGAATCTTATCTTCTCTCGACATAGTCACTTCACGTTGTTGAGGTTCTTTCTTCAGATCCAAGGGTAATACTCCTTCATCATATGGATTAGGTATTTTGGTCTTCTGTGGTTCCTCTAACTCTCTTATAGCTTCGACATCTAGGTCCATGGTGTTCAACAGATGAGATCTGTTTTCTTGTTCTTCCATCAAGTAGGCGATCCTTCTAGTTATAAATTCCATGAGTTCTTTCTTCTTATGTTTTAGGGCTTCGTTTTCTTCTTTTCTCCGCATCTGGTATTTTTCAATCCATATCTTGCTTAACAAATATGGAAATTGGGAACGATCCTCAATAAATCTAATGACTTTGAACTCTTCCTCTATCGAAGCTCCATGGGTACTCATAGCTATCTCGGTAATTTTTCCACATAGGGTTACCATTTTTCCTTTAAACAACCCTATTCTTCCTAGTGAAGGAACCATAGCAGGCCTTCCTAGGGTTTCCCAAGTACTTTCTGTCATAATGTTCATCTGTGTTCCCTCATCTAGATCATAGTCAATGTCGAAGTCTCCTATTCTTACTTTGATTTTCTCCTTTTCTTTGAAGATGTCTGACAAACTGATCTTTATGTTCATTCAGGGTTTCTTTCATTTTCAGTAACATAATCTTTGATTCTTTCTAGGGTTCTTCTATAATCTTAATCTCTTGACCTTGCTCCATATTCATCTTTTCAAGTCTAGTAATCATTCTAGAGAAATCCAGTACTTCATGGTCCATAGCCTTACAACAGAGGCAACTAGGGTTTCTCCCTGGGAATTCCTTAGCAAGATGTCTTGGTCTTCTGCAACTATAACAAAGAGTTAATCCTCTCTTTCTCTTCCATGATCCCCAACTTCTCTTGTACTACGCACTAGGATCATGATGGCTAGCCTGCAAAAATTTCATTCTAGGATCCTGCATCCATTGGTTAGTCCAAAAATTCTTTCTATGCATAGGTATAACATATCTTTCATTATTCTTATCAGATCTATTTATATCAAACGTTCTTTCAACTAACAATGCCCTAGTTTTCAAGCTAGGAAAAAATCTATCAAGCATACCTAAATCGATACTTTAGAAACAAAAATTTTCACTTCTTTTACTTCTATAGATTACAAAGCTTTCAAATCTAAGAACTTTTAACTATTCTTACCTTTATCAGAGCACTGAGCTTACATATCTTACCTCTTTTTGTAGATATGACTTAGAAACTTCCACTCTAACCTTTCTTAGAGCACAAAGCATTCATATCTGACTTCTTTTCTTCATATTTGTCCTTCCTTCTTCAGCACAGATCTTTTCGGATCAAGTGGATCACTATGCACTAGGGCACAAGTCCATGCACAAATCTTTTACAATTTCAAGACGAAATTTTTGCACAAAGCTTCTTCTTCCTCAGTTCCCAACAATCACAGTTTCAAGTCCCAGCAACGGAACCATTTGTTGGCACAGGGGCAGACCCAGGGTTCAACGCTTCAACAACGCACCAAAAAAACCCTAACTACTGGCCCTTTCAGCAACACCTGTGAAGTAGATGAAGTCTCACCCGAGGTAGAGGCAAGGGTGGTTTCAAGACTTAGGTGTTTGCAACCTTAGCTGGGACATAGATCTCTGATTCTAACACTTAGCAAACACTTTAGCATAGATCATTCATCAGTATTTAACCCTCATGGCACTCCGCAGATGGTGCAGAGCACCGTAACATTCACTTAGATCTAGGTTAAGTTAGCACTTAGCAACAACGAAATAGGTGTAGCACTCAGTACTTTCATATATGTCAGATCTACATCCATACATCTAAGAAGCACAAAGAAAAGTAGATTTGTCTAAGTATATCATAGCAAAGAGCATAGAATAATCATATCAAAGAACAACACATGGAAAGAGACAAACACATTAGGTCGAGGAACCGAGCACAACACACAGGTTTATCATGGCTCACCCCCACCCTGGGGCTATGTCCACAAAGTCTTTTTCTTCTTTATTAGCTTTGGTCAATCTGATTACAACACAGATCTCAAACTTATACTATGCATAAGACAGGAGATCTACGTGCACCTCGCTAGATCCTCCTTCCCCGAGTAGATCTAGCACAAAGCCTTCTTACAATCCATGCACTCAACACTTACAATACTTGCACTCAGCTCTGCAAGTCGGTCACACAGTATATAGAAAGCCTTTACTAGCACTTAGCTTGCCGGCCTCTCTTACATTGCCTAGCTACTTATTTATACTTTACAAAATAGGTCTAAACATGGGTAAATCCATGGGCCGACATCCCATACCCATTACATTATCCCCCAAAACCAAAAAAGGACCCAAGAAAGGGGTCTAGCTTCCACGATCTCCACTTCGTGTAGCACTCCATCTTTGACAAGCTGTCGAAGTTCCAAAAATGGTCAAATATGACCAAGTGTTTCCTCAAACTTGGTCAAGGGCCAACATGTATGTGTTATATTATTTGCACGATTAGATATAGACGTTGCTACATTATGTGAGGCACGGGAGGGGGGGTTCGGGGGCAACGCCCTTGAGAATTTTTTTTCCTCGAGAAACGTGTTGCATTTTTGTCTCGTTTTTCATGTTTCCTCAATTTTTGTGTTCATTGTTGGCCAATTTTTCGGCTCATGGTTTTTTTCCGATGGTTTTCTATTTTCGGTTAAGGAATTAGGGTTGTTGACTAATACAGGTAATTGGGTTAGGGTTTTAGATGTCGTTAGCTCCTATATGTATATTGTATTTTAAACGATGTATCAAAACAAATGAATACAAAATATGTTGGTTTTACCGGTTTGGGTTCCAAGGGAATAATATCTGTATAATGTGTGTATTTTCCATTGTACCTTTTCTATTCTTTTACTGAAACTCTGTTTGTAGTAACTAATTGTACAAGGTTAAAATCTACATTTGGTATCAGAGCTTTGTTGGCTTCAGAGGGAGACCTTTATGGACAAGGGTTTGGCTCGGGACTATGATAAGCCTTGTTACAGTGGGAGATATACGGTATTGATTCTTCAGGTGAAAAGAAATGGAAAGCAATTCAAAAAAGGAGATCGAGAAGTTTAATGGGAAAAGTTTTGAGTTGTGGAAGCTCAAGATGGAAGATCTATTGGTGGAAAGAGATCAGTGGATCATGGTGGATCCAGGTACTGTACCAACAGGAACTTCAATGAATGACTAGAAAAAGTTTGATCGAAAGGAGAAGAACACAATCTGACTGTGTCTCTCATATTCAGTATTACTGAATGTGTGAGAGGAAGCTACAACCAAGGATTTATGGGATAAGTTGGGGAAGTTGTATAAGTCTAAGTCCCTAGTAAATAAACTGTTCCTGAGAAAGAAGTTGTATAACCCGAGGATGAGAGATGGAGACTCAGTGGCAAAGCATTTGAATTCCTTTAATATTGTGGTAAGTCAGTTAGTATCTGTTGAGATTAAAATTTCAGATGAAGATAAGTGTATTAGTTTACTGTGCTCTTTCCCAAACTTATGGGATAGTCTGGTTATGGAAATAGGTAGTAATACAATTGCCTTGAAGTTTGATGAAGTGGTCTCATCCTTGTTGTCGAAGGAGATGAGACAGAAAAACATGGAAGGACAGAGCACATATGCGTTATTTGCAAGAGGACGCTCCCAGGAAAGAAATAGATCTAAGTCCTCAAGTGAGGGATCTAAGTCTAAGGGTATATATAAATATCATGGAAATTTTGTAAAGGTATGTTGGAGATGTGGAAAAGAAGGGCACTACAAGAAGAAATGTAGATACAAAGTTGAGAAAAAGAAGGGATCTGAAGAAACTCCTTCTACAGAAGAAAATACCTCCAAGGAACAAGGAGAGGATGTGTTCTTGGCTTCTTCAAGTAGACATGCAAATCATGGGGCATGGTTGGTTAACTCAGGTGCATCCTTTCATATGACTCCCCACAGGGAGTGGTTCTATGAATATGAAAGGCATGATGGAGGTAATGTTTCCCTAAGTGATGACTCAGCAACCAGAATCATAGGACGAGGAAAAGTCAAGTTGAGGCTCATATATGGAAGGATTATAACACTACCTGGTGTTTTGTACATCCCAGGTTTGGCCATAAATTTGATTTATGTAAGACAAATGGATGATGCAGGGGTAAAAACAATATTTGAAAAGGAAACCTGCAGGATGGTTCGAGGAGCAATGGTGTTGCTGAAGGGAGTTCGGTTTGGAACTCTGTATAAGATGAAAGGAAACACTATTAGTGATGGGTGTAATTGTTCCATTGTTCTTGATATTGGATTTGAAGAAGAAAGAACTCCTACAGTCTCTATAGAAAAGGTTATGTTGTGGCATCAAAGACTAGGGCAAATCGGAGAGAAGGGTCTTCAGCTACTACACAGTAAAGGTATGTCTAAGTGCTCTTTGGATTTTCATTTCTCTGAACATTGTGTATATGGGAATAATAATCGGTAAGATTCCCCTCTGGTGCAACAAGGGTAGAACAAATTTTATAGCTAGCTCACAGTGATGTGTTTGGACCTGTGTCAGTTCCATCATTGGGAAAATCTGTGTATTATGTCTCATTTATAGATGAGTTCTAGAGGAATACTTGGATATATTTCCTCGGGAATAAATCTGAATTCTTTGATAGGTTTAAAGATTTTAAGGCTCTTGTTGAGAATCAAACAGAGAAAAAAATTAAGGTGTTGAGGGAAAATAATACCGGAGAGTTCTACGGGAATGAATTTGAATAATTATGTAAGAAGTGAGGTATAGCAAGGCAGAAGACTACTCCGTATACACCTCAATAAAATGGAGTTGCAGAAAGGATGAACATGATGGTGATGGAAAAAGCAAGGTGCATGCTCAATCATGTCGGGTTAGGGAAATAATTATGGGAAGAAGCAGTGGGTACTACATGTTATTAGGTCAACAAATCACCCTCATAATCGTTGGATGACAAGACTCCACACAAGGTATGGACTGGTAAGAAACCTTCTCTCACACATCTCAAGGTATTTGGATGTGAGGCCTATGTTCATGTTCCAAAGGAAAACAAGAGTAAGCTAGATAAGAAGGTTGAAAAGTGTATATTTATTGGGTATAAATATGGTCTCAAAGGTTATAAGCTTTGGACCCCAGAAACTAAAAAGGTTGTGTATATTCGAGATGTGGTATTCAGAGAAATGAAGGATGTTAACAATATTACCAACTTAACAAGAACTTTGTCGAGTTCTCATTTTTTCAAGGGTCACATTTTTTATCTTGCTTTTAAAAATGGTGCTACCGGTAGCACCCCCCTCCCTTTTTAGGTGGTATTTTGATATTTTAAATTTTCTGATCCATAATGTTTCTTTCAATCTTAAAAATATGTTTTACCATTTACTTTTTTGAAATTAATATTTTTCATGTAATTGTGTCTCCTTAATTAATTTATAGTTTCATACTTGTAAAATATAGTGGAAAACATCATTTTTAACAAATTGTTTACCTTTACTGAATACATAAAAAATAATTGTAATTAAATAACACTGTTTTTGAATATTTAACAAAAAAAAATTATTTTATTTTATTTTTATAAATTAAAAACTAACGAAGAAAAAACAATTGAAATTAATAAAAAAAATTAATTTAAAAAAATAATATATATATATA
>WSFP011384270.1:0-29080 GCA_009831015.1 Picea engelmannii
TTGGCACCTCAATCGGTCGAAAAATGAAGAAGTTAGCCTCCTTGAAGTCTCCCTCTTCAACTCGGCTGTCTCTGGTTCTACAAATCGCACCCTTGCTTCAGCAAACCTGGCTCACACGCTTATTTAAGCGTAAAAACTTAGTCCCGTACGCAACCGCACACCGGTACAAACCATAGGACGGTTAGGGCGCCTCCAGCCCCTAACCGCCTCGGCATTTGGGCACATGGCGCATGCGACCGCGCGCTTTGTTAAAAGTTGTTAAGTTGGTTTAAAAACCATGCAACCTCCGTTTGGGGCCCGTGCCAATACTTTAACACGCGAGTCTTGGGTTCAAACCGCGCCAATACACAACACACGGTCATATATATACATTGCAATATATTGCAATACATTGCAATATAATTGCAATGCAATGTAATGTAACGCAAATGCGCGCACGCCAAAACTTATGCAATGGTCGTATGGTTATATAATGGAACCATGGGTCGGGGCTTAAGCCCCGACCCATGCCCTTTTCCGTATAAAACAATATGTAACATCAAATATAATGTGGCCCGCCTTCATAACAAGGGACAAGTGGCGGTATGTTGGCTAGCGGAGTGATATAAAGTCTTTACCAAGAGGGGAGGTCCGGGGGTCGAACCCCACGGACTCCCAATAAACTTTTACATATGAAAATAATGACCAACGAATGAGCGACACGTGGCGCCCTCGGGTTGGGCCACGTGTCCTCATATTATTCGCCCAAAATGGACACGTGTCATCACGCCACTCGCCAACATCAACCAAATAAAATGCACCACGTCACCCCCTGCCACGTCACCGTACGGACTGTACGGACAGGTACAGTCAACATTCAAAATATTTACCTGTTTGGCTTGGCCTACAAATCGCGATAACTCCTTCATACGGACATTGTTTGCGAAAGTAAATATACCGCCGGAATCAGGAAGACGAGACGGACACAATGGCATTGTTTTCGTCGCATTCTGAGCACTTTGAAAATTGAGCAAAATTTGATCCCCTGATCATTCTTGAACAAGGATTCATGAACCAAATAAATCCTCCCCTTATAATATATGATTTCATCTATAATCATGTACTTGTCATCCTGTAACTGTCCATCCATAAACTCACATGCAAACTTATTTTTTGAGTAATCTACCATTAGATGAGATTTCCAATCAACTGATATCTCTGACATGGAGTAGGTTGAGGGTCTTCTACACAAAGCATCTACTAGCACATTTTTTCCCTTGACAAATCATATGTAAAAGTTATAGGCTTGGATCTTACTCACCCACTTTTCCTGCCTCTCATTGAGGTCCTTTTGCTATAGGAAGTACTTAAGACTATTATGATCGATCCTGACCACAAATTTCGCCCCTACCAAATATTGCCTGAATTTAGCCAGTGCATGCATTATAGCTAACATTTCCTTGTCATAAATTGTATATAGCAATTCATGTCCTCTTAGTTTTTGAATCTCATATGCAAGGGGATGCCTATTATGTTAGAGTATGACTCAAATCCCCTCACTTGATGCATCACACTCCAAAATGAATGGCTAATAGAAATCTGGTAAAGATAGTACACGACAAGTGCTCATTACCTTATTCATTTTGTCAAAAGTCAGTTGTGTCTCACTACTCCACTTGAATGTGCCATTTTTGGTCAAATCAGGCAATGGTGTGCAAAACTGAGAAAACCCTTTAACAAGCCTCATGTAATAGTTGCAAATACCAAGAAATCCCTTGAGCTCTGTAAGTGTTTTAGGTGTGGGTCAATCAATTATAGCTTGGATATTTTCTTGGTGAACATGTACCCCCTTTTTCCCAATGATATGTCCCAAATAAAGAACTTCAATCATCCCAATTTCACATTTTTATTCTTTAGTATACAATGATTGCTCCTCCATGATGTTTAAGACCTCATTCACATGCTTGAGGTAATCTTCCCATGTCCTATTGTAAATCAACAAGTCATCAAAGAAGACTAGTAGAAATTTCCTCAATTGTTTGTTAAATACATGGTTCATGCATGATTGGAAGGTGGTTGGCACATTGGTGAACCCAAAAGGCATGACAAGGAACTCATAATGCCCATAATGGCATCTGGAAGTTGCTTTGTGCACATCCTTCTCCCTCATTTTGATTTGATGGTATCTAGAGCGCAAATAAATTTTGGTAAAGTATACTGTGCCATGTAGCTCGTTGAATAGCTCATATATCTTGGGGAAGGGATACCTATTTTTGATGGTCTTCTTATTTAGAGGCATGTAGTCAATACACATGCGCATGGTCCCATCTTTCTTCTTGACCAATACTACAGAAGATGCAAAAGGGATGGAACTTGGTCCAATGTGGCCCATATCCAATAACTCCTTAATGGATTTTTCAATTTCATCCTTGAATTTCTTAGGATGTTTATAAGGTGTAGTCATAATTGGTTTGGCCCCTTCCTCCGACTCTATGATATGCTCAAATCCCCTATCTGAAGGTTGCCTTGGGAGAATAGGCCCAAAAACCTTCCTATGTTTATCAATTATCCTTTGCATGTCTCTTGAATAGGAATGGTGTTTTCCTTGACCACTAAACACTCTCCTGCATAAGCCACATATCCATGTTTGAAAATTGATTCCATGTGCTTTGTGGAAACTACCTTGGGTGAATTTTTTGTCATTCCCTTCAATGTCACCCTTTTTCCTTCTTCAGATTTGAAGGACATCTCCATGGTATTGTAATTGGTAGTAATGGGTCCCAAGGTGCTAAGCCACTGAACTCCCAGTATCACATTAGTGTCTGGAAGATCCATCACACAAAATTCCCGAGTTAAACTGTCTTCCCAAGGTGATATTCATTTGACTGATATACCTGTCATAGGGCATGGTGTGCCCTCCTGCTACTTCCACCACAAATCCATCAAACTCAACAGTGGGTAGGTTTCTCTTCCTCACTAAGGCAACATCAATGAAGTTATGAGAATCTCCACCATCAATCAACATTGTAACCATATGCCCTTGGAGAACTCCTCTTATTCTGAAGGTACTAAATCTTTGCACCCCACTTATGGATGCTATGATTGCCTTCTTAATCCCTGGTTTCTTGTGCATTATCTCCTCTTGTACATGCTCTTCATCGGTGGGAGTTACCTCCATGATCTGAATGTTCCTAACCTCATCTTCCTTCTCCTCACTATCTGAGAGTATCTCAATGTAGTGTATCTTCCCATTTCCCATACATTTGTGCCTTGGCCAAGGTTCTTTGCAAGTAAAACACATTTTTTTTCTCCTCAACTCTCTCCTAGTGGCCTCATCTAACTTTACCTTACCTTTATCTACAAATTTTGACTCCTTTCCTTTAGGAACAATAGGTGGTTGTGGGGTGTAACACACCCATGGTGGGGCGTCGAAATTTCATTCTTCTTAAGATATCAAGTCCTCCATTTGAGGTCTCTATCCCATTCTTCTCGTCCAGAGCTTCCTAGCCACGGTCTCCATGCTCAAAACCAAGCTCAGAGCTGGCAGATATACCTCTCCCAAGTGCCTCGGGTGTTCATTGCACGAGGCCACAGGGTTCCCACGTGGGTCTGACTCAATATGCTTCTCCTTGAGTTCTCTGATATACTGGAACTTCCAGTGTTCTTAATTCTATGGTGGAAATCCATGTACCAACAAATCTAATGATTGGACTTCGTCCTTGACTAACTCATAGGCTAGCGGGGAATTCGGCATTCGGCCTTCGGATTTGAACTCCAGTCCTAGCCCCTTTCCTCCTTTTATAATCACATACGACCGCGGGCGGTTAAAATTTAGCGGGGGCGCTAAATTAGCAGAGGCACCTAGATAGTGGATCGTGACCAGATCAATGGCCATGCTTCATTACGAGGACGCTACTTGCTCGAGCATTAAAATCCTTTAGAGGCCCTGCAATCGAAACCGTGGTATAGCGAAAGTGCTACATGGCAGAAAGTGGTGAATTGTGGGCGCAAAAGCGATGTGGATCCAAACCACCCTTGACAGCCCCGCAATCATGTGCTTATAGAGCATCAAATCAGAGATCAGCGCATGGCATTCCCTTATGTATTAAGACTCATCCCGATCCCGATGAGATATCATCACACAAGCAAACCTCCGGAGTGTCGGATCTTCTGTCGCGCGTCCTCCTCTACTCAACGATCACAATGAACTCTGATGCTTCGACCTTCGGGAGTTCTCGACCCACGCAACACCACTTTTCTTTGGGAGTGACTTTTCTCTGAAGCGACAGATCTTCTGTCACGCGTCCTCCTTCACGAACGGCTGACATGACTTCGCTACTTCGGGCTTTGGGGATTTTCAAAGCACCAGGCTTCAAGTCCTCTGGAGTACAGGATCTAATGCCAAGTATCTCCCGACGTCAACGGCTAGGATGGACTCCTGGATACCATTCGCTTCACCAAACACGTTGGCTAGGTGGGCACGTACCAGGGGCTGACACGTAGATGGGTCAGGGGCAACACGTGCCCTCATCCAGGATGACACGTGTCACGTTCCAAAGGATCTATCATGTATGTGATATGCACGAATCTGGGTAACACATGGCACTTCAAACTGAGGTCCATGTGTTCCTGGGTGATGACACTTTGCCACGTCGCCCTGGATTGACAACCTTCCAACATCCTTCAGATCTCACGATTGAGATCCGACCACATAGCTCCATAGATATACAACTCTCGTTACTTCAGGAGTTCGGCAATCGGGAGTTTGGTGGTGCAGGATCCTCTTTTCTTTCAAGGTTGGTCAGCGTTGGGCTGACCATAGCCCAGATCTGATGGTTAGGAAGGAATCCCAAAGGTTCCCCAGATCAACGGTCCTGGTCACCTCGCGGCTTCGGCCTTCATATGTTTTGGCTTCACTGCCACTCTGCTTTCCCAAGGCGAGACCCCGCCGAAGTATCATGTGTGAAACCTTCCACTAGACAATCCGACGGTCGAGAATGGGCCCCAATGGATTCCCCGGATCAATGACTCACAACCCTCCACAGCTCCGGCATTCGGTTAATTTTGACAGTTAGGAAGTTTAACATCCCAAGGCTACGAGCTCCCAAAGCTCTGAAGCCGCCAAGGGCTAGCTCCTCTCGAACTTAGCGCATGGTTCCTAGACCCTGGTCATATGGAGTCTCAAATGAATCTCAGGCTATAACTCTACACTTAGCCAAGTTTTGGTTAAGGCCGTGGGCATGAGCCTAAGGTCTCTCGAGCTACTTGTTTGAAGGAAGCACCTTTCTAACTCGCAGAACTTTAAGTTTTGAAACAGGGCGGGGTAAACCCATGGGATTATCGAAACGGTAACAGTGCCAGGAGGCTTGCTCCGACTCTGGAACTGGGAGGTAATTCCCTGGGGAAAACGCCTTCGAGGGTTAAACTGGAGCATATGGAAAATCAAGCAGAAGCATAAGTTCTCAAGGAAACAAACGCATACACATAACTTAATTATTTAAATACATAAACCATTTATAGATATATAAATACACGCATGCATCCATTATTCCCAATTCAAAGCACAAAGCATGAAAACACTTATCAGAACCATAAGGCGTGATGCAATTATTGAAAGGGGTGCTCGTTTCCACCCAACCATAGGCTCGGTCACTCCTGATGTCTTTACCACTAGCCGCCCCTGAGCTTAGACCACGATGCTTCGAGATTCAATATTTTTCTTTCGGCTCAACGAAATTTAGGGACGAAGGTTATTCTCCTTCTCCTAGGACAAAAATAGATAGGGATGAAGGTTACTCTCCTTCTCCTAGCACAGAAATAGATAGGGACGAAGGTTACTCTCCTTCTCTTGAATCAGACTCTATTTCCTGCGATCAGAACTCACTCTAATTTCACAATTCTTCCTCGAATCCGAGAGCTTGGGCTCTCATCTCTACACTCTTTGTAGGTCTTCCTCTACCCACCACACCTTCCTTTCTTGCCTTCCCCAACAAGATTGTGTGTGGCTCAAATTACCAGTCTGTGGTGAGGTCTGAAAGCCTAACAGATGGGTGTTCTGCCCCATCCCCTCATTAACTCTTGAGGAGGTCTTCCCACCTACCAGCCTAACTGTAATTCATTTATGGGTCAGAGGGTTGTTCTGATCCTGAGCAATTAAATCCAGCAAAGTAATGGTCTGGTGGAAGTTAACGCAACCATTCCTGGTCCCCTTCACCATCTCTTTCATAGCATTCGCGGTCTCTCTTAACACACCCCCTTCCATCAGACATGCAACACTTATCCATTTTATAGTAAATGACAAAATTTACGTTCATTAATCGTTTATGCAAAGGTCCATCAAATCAAACATTCACACATATTAAGTTTGGCCATAGTCTCTTGGCCCATATAGTTATATTAACAAACTGGGGGAAACAAGGGTGTTACAATCCCCTCCCCCTTAAAGGAACATCGTCCTCGATGTTTTAACTGTCAACATGCTTTGTATATACATCAGTAAACAAAAATGGATATGATTGTCTCATGGCATCCTCCATTTCCCACATGGCCTCATCCGGGCCAAAGTGTTTCCACTGCACCTTGACTTGTGCAATGGTTTGGTTCCTGAGCAAGGATTCCTTCATGTCTAGTATGCATTGAGGTTCTAGTAGGAATTCTCCCTCCTGCTCCACTTGAATCATAGACCAATCAATTATATGATTACAATCATGTACATATTTCTTTAATAATGAAACATGGAAAATATTACGTGCCTTTATTGTGGGAGGGAGTGCTAGCCTATAGGCTACACGTCCCACTCTATACAAGACTTCAAAGGGTTCACAATACCGAGGTGCCAGCTTGGCACAAGCTCCCATTCTCAAGGAACTCTTCCTGGGCCTAACTCTAAGTTAGACATGATCTCTTGTCTTGAACTCTCTTGGAGTTCTCTTTCTGTCAGCGTAACTGTTATGTCTATCCTTAGCAATCTTCAGATTTTGCTTTATCTGAATCACTTGTTGTTCCATTTTTTTCAACATGTCGGGTCCGATTGTAATTATGTCCACTGGATTAGTCCATTTGATTGGAATCTTTCACTGTCTACCATAGAGGGCTTTAAAAGGGCTCATCTTCAAGGATTCTTGATAACCGTTGTTGTAAGAAAACTCTACCAATGGCAGGTAGTCTTCCCACTTCTTAGGCTGATGCATTGCATGCATCCTTAGCATGTCTTCTAATATTTGGTTCAATATTTATGTTTGTCCATCGGTTTGAGGGTGATAGGTTGTGTTGAACAACAATTTAGTCTTAAAACCAGCCATTAATGATTTCCAAAAGCTTGAAGTAAATTTGGTGTCTCTGTCAGATACAACTTCCCTAGGGATGTCATGCAGTCTGAATATCTCCTTCATCAATATGTGGGCAATATCTATTGCCTTGCAAGTTGACTTGACATGGATGAAGTGAGAATACTTGCTCAGTTTTTCCACCACAACCATGATGGCATCATTTTGCTTGGTCGATTTTGGTAATCCGGTGATGAAATCCATGGAGATGGTTTCCCATTTCCATTCTGGAATTGGTAGGGGTTGTAACAACCTTGTTGGGTGTTGGTGTTCTGCCTTAACTTGCTAGCATTCTAGACACTTAGCTAAGTAATCAACTATGTCCTTTTTCAATCCAGGCCAATAAAATTGTTTCTAGTGGTCGTAATCATTTTCTTATAACTTGGATGACCAGTATATGGTCTCTTGTGCAGTTCGTCCATTATGAACCTCTTCAAGTTGTCACAACTTGGGATATACAATATGTTTCTGTAATTCAGCAGGCCTTCATCGAGCATCCGATAGCCTTCATACTTTAGCCTTGTAGGATCTTGCCTTAGGTATGAGTTCATGGTCTTGTAGAATGCATTTGTCTCTTGTGCATTCCTTACTCTTTCCCTAACATTCATTTCACAGGTGCTTACCGCTACCAGATGAATCATTTTCATACTTCTGCTAAGAGCATCAATCACCCTATTTTCCTTACCTTTGATGTGTTTGATTTCGAAATCAAACTCACTAAGGAGAGCCATCCACCTAGCTTGTCTGGCATTGATTTTTGGTTGATCAAACAGGTGCATCAACCCACGATGGTTTGTCATAAGCACAAATCTCCTACCCAGGAGGTAATACCTCCACATTTGTAAAGCGTGCACTATGGCAGCCAACTCTAGATCATGGGTCACATAATTGATTTCATGTTCATTCAATTTTATGGATTCGTAGCAAATTACATGTCCTTCTTACATAAGGACTCCTTCGAGTCCTCCCTTACATGCATCTGTACACATGAGGAAGTCAATATCAAGGTTTGCAATATTCAGCATGGGTGCATGGGTTAGAAGGTATTTCAATTCTTGAAATCTTCCTTCACATTCTGATGTCCAAGTGAATTTAACCCCCTTTTTCTGAAGGGCAATGATTGGACAACCAATCTTGGAAAAGACTTTTATGAACCTTCTATAGTACCATGCTAAGCCCATAAAGGATTTGATATCAGATACATCCTTTGGGGTAAGCCATTCCATGATAGATCTGATCTTGTCGGGGTCTACTGCCAATCCTTCTTCAGAGATAACATGGCCTAAGTAATGGACTTGCTTATGAAAAAAGTCACACTTGTTAAACTTAGCGTAGATTTGATGCTTTCTTAATACTTGAAGCACTAGTTTAAGATGTTATTCATGCTCCTCATTGTTCTTGGAGTAGATCGGGATATCATCAATGAAAAGCAATACAAATTTGTCTAGGAATTTGTTGAGTACATTATTCATCAAGCACATAAAAGTGGCGGGGGCATTGGTTAATCCAAATGGCACCACCACAAATTCATAGTGACCATACCTTGTCTTGAAGGTTGTTTTGTGGATGTCTTCATCCTTGATTTGGACTTGATGGTATCCAGACCTTAAGTCAATCTTTGAGAAAATGGAAGCACCCCCCAATTGGTCGAACAAGTCATCGATTCTTGGTAAGGGGTACTTGTTCTTTATGGTTGTCTTATTGAGTTGTCTATAATCTATGCACAGTCAGAGTGTGCCATCTTTCTTCCTCACAAATGAGACTGGTGCTCCCCATGGAGACACATTGGGCCAGATGTAGCCGTTGTCCATCATTTCCTTTAGTTGTATCTTGAGCTCAACTAGTTCAGGTGTACTCATCCTATCGGGTGTCCTAGACACTGGCACTGCTCTTGGTGCAAGTTCTATTGAGAAGTCAATGTCTCTTCTCGGAGGTAGACCCGGTACCTCTTCTGGAAACATGTCTCTATACTCTCTTAATATGGGGTGATATTCTAGGTTCATTTTGTCATCCTCAACAGATTCCAACACCTCTATTGCTTATAGGGAACATCCCTTTCTGCAACACTTTTTCATTTGAAGGGCTGATATTTGTCTCACTGAGATAGATTTTTGAATCCCTTGGAGGGTTATTTTTCTCCCTTCTTCATTTACACATTCTAAAGTTTTATAGTAACAATCCAACTTAGTTGTATGAACATCTAACCAGTCCATACCAATCAACAAGTCGTAAGACCCTAGGGGAAGTATGTTAAGGGTCGCTTGGGTGGGTAATCCATCCATAATGAATTGGCAAGATGGTATGACCTCTGCTACTTTCCTTTTGGTTCCAATGGCTAGTTGTACTAACCATGGCTTAACATGTCTAACTAGTTGTAGTTTACATTTATCAAAAGACTGAGGGGCCACATAACTCAAATTAGAACCAGGGTCAATTAAAATAGAAACTAGACAGTTGGAGATCATACCTTCCATCTCCACCACTGAGGCTTGGTAGTCATCTTGATTATTATCCAAGGCTACATAAATCTGTGGCATGCTCCTAGCCACATCATTTACTATGGTAGCTTCTTGGATATTGTAGACTCTCCTATTGCTCCATTGTCTGTGTGGACAATCCCTCAACAAATGTTCTTCTCCACAACCCCAACATTTCAAGGGCTCTTTCTTTAGGTTATCAGTCTTTCCTGGGACTGCTCCAAAAGGTTTATTTCCACTCTGGGAGGGGAAATTTTGCTAATACACTCTTCTAGTGGGAAGGATCATCCTAGAACCCTTCCCATAGTTCTTAAATCTTGAGGATTTAAACCCCTTCTTCTTGAATCTTGAACTACTCTTCTTCTTCCAGTCCTCGTGAGGTCTTGTCTTACTCCTAAACTATTCATAACAATACCTTGCCTTCCAGATGGTATCTTCTAAGGTCTTTGGTTCGTCAAACTCAATCCTGTCCCGCTAGGTCAGAGGCAACCCACTAATAAATCGTTGTACTTTTACCTTTTCATCTTTTATGTAGGGTACATACCTCAACAGCTCAAGGAATTTATTGACATATTCCTCTATGGTGAGTTGTCTGAGACTGAATTCATAGAACTCCCTAGTCTTCCCATCCATGTATTTCTCTGATAGATACTTCTTCATGAAGTATTTCTCGCACTGTTTCCATGAAAAGTCCTTCTCATGGACTCCTTTCACATTCCTAAGATCTTCCCACCAAATGGAAGCCTTTCCATTCAGGTTGAAGATGGCTATTTGAGCCTTCAAGTTTTCAGAGTAGTCATGGACTCTAAATTACTTCTTTAAACCAAGCAGCCAAGTTTATGCCTCTTCCCCTTTCTTAATATCTCCATCGAAAGAGGGTGGTTTGGCTTTCTTGAACTCTTCAGGATCATGACTTTTGGAATGCTTTCGCTTCTTTCCTTTCCTTTGAGAATGTGAGCTAGTTTTCTTACTAGAAGATCCCTCGGAGTTGTCAACTTCCTTTCCAGAGGACTTTCCCGATAAGTGTCCCCTACCTCTAGGTTGGGCCTTCTTCGAGGTACTTCTCCTAGTGTGGCCACTCATGAGGCCATGTTTTCGTATCTTAGGTGGACTTTGACTTCTCTTCACATGTCGTCGGTCCACATGACTGGTTGCGGGTCCATGTTGTAGTTGCCTCTATATGTCGGATAAGCTCTGCAGCAAGACTGCATTAATTTATGTTTTTTTTTCTTGCTCCTTTATCAATCTTTCGTTGTCGGCCTTGCAACTCTGTAATTCAACCATGAGGCTCCTTTCAGTTTCAGCCAGATCCAGGGGGGTTTCCACCGCCCTCCTTTCATCAGATTCT
Source organism: Picea engelmannii (assembly GCA_009831015.1). Lineage (NCBI taxonomy): Eukaryota > Viridiplantae > Streptophyta > Pinopsida > Pinales > Pinaceae > Picea > Picea engelmannii. The sequence goes on from WSFP011384270.1 coordinate 11,130, forward strand.
TCGTCTCTATTGTGGGAGACCTCCCCCACTTCACGGCATGTCACCATCCTTTAGACTTGGAGTTTTCCCATGATTTACTGACTGCTTGAGTGCTGACAAAACACTTACTGTTAGCCAACTATCTATTAGTTTATGAACAACACACAATTCAAATTTCTTAAATGCACACACACAGTAGAAAGTTTCATTCTTTTCCTCAATGAAATTTTAACCAGACTCTTTAAGAAAGAGGTAATATAGGGTGTCACCCTTAAAATTCCTCTAAATATGGTTTTTAAGCGACTCATCCATGAGCCCAAGCAGGCCAAGTGTTGTAACCATGTTTTGATCCCAATTTGTAACACACCCATGGTGGGGCGTCGAAATTTCGTTCTTCTTAAGAGATCAAGTCCTCCATTCAGGGTCTCTATCCCATTTTGCTCGTCTAGAGATTCCTAGACACAGTCTCCATGCTCAAAATTGATCTCAGAGTTGGCAGATATACCTCTCCCAAGTGCCTCGGGTGTTCATTGGTCAAGGTCACGGAGTTCCCACGTGGGTCCAACTCAATATACTTCTCCCTGAGTTCTCTGATATCCTTGAACTTCCAGTGTTCTTAATTCTATGGCAGATATCCATCTACCAACAAATCCAATGATTCAACTTGGTCCTTGGCTAACTCACAGGCTAGTGGGGAATTTAATGTTCGGCCTTCAGGTTTGAATTCCAGGCCTAGCCCCTTTCCTTCGTCTATAATCACATCCAACCGCAGGCGGTTAAACTTTAGTGGGGGCGCTAAATTAGCAGAGGCACCCTGATCACGGACTGGGACTAGATCAATGGCCACGCTTCATTGCGGGGACGATACTTTCTCAAGAGTTAAAATCCTTGAGTGGTCCCGCAATCGAAACCATGGTATAGTGAAAGTGCTACGTGGCAGAAAGTGGTGAATTGCGAGCGCAAAAGTGGTGTGGATCCAAACCTCCCTTGAAGGCCCTGCAATCACATGCTTATATAGCATCAAATCCGAGAGCAGCGCGTGGCATCCCCCTAGGTGTTAAGCCTCATCCCGATCCCGATGAGAGATCATCACACACGCAAACCTCCAGAGTGAGATTCTTTCAGAGTGTCGAATCTTCTATCATGCATCCTCCTCTATTCGATGGTCACAATGAACTCTAGTGCTTCGGCCTTCAAGAGTTCTCGACCCACGCAATGCCACTTTTCTTCTAGAGTGACTTTTCTCTGAAGTGGCAGATCTTTTGCCACGCGTCCTCCTTCATGGACGGTTGAGATGACTTCTCTACTTCGGGCTTCGGGGATTTTCAAAGCTCCAAGCTTCAAGTCCTCTGGAGTGACTCTCCTCAAGAGTACATGATTCGATGCCAAGTATCTCTCGGCTTCAACGGCTAGGATGGACTCCCAGATATCCACTCACTTCACCAACCACATTGGCTAGGTGGGCATGTACCAGGGGCTGACACGTAGATGGGTCAAGGGCGACACATGCCCTCATTCGGGATGACACATATCACGTTCCAAAGGGTATATGATGTATGTGATACACACAAATCTGTGTAACACGTGGCACTTCAAACTAAGGTCCATGTGTTCCTGGGTGACGACACTAGGCCACGTCGCCCTGGAATGACAACCTTCCAACATCCTTCAGATCTCATGGTCGAGATCCAGCCATGTAGCTCCATAGATCTACGACCCTCGTTACTTCGAGAGTTCAGCAATGGGGAGTTTGGCGGTGCAAGGTCCTCTTTTCTTCCAAGGTTGGTCAGCGTCGGGCTAACCATAGCCCAGATCTGATGGTTAGGAAGGAATCCCAAAGGTTCCCCAGATCAACAGTCATGGTCACCTCACGGCTTTGGCCTTCAGAGGTTTTGGCTTCACTGCCACTCTACTTTCCCGAGGCAGGACCCCGCCGAAGTATCATGTGCGAAACCTTCCACTAGACGATCAGATGGTCAAGAAGGGGCCCCAACGGATTCCCCAGATCAACGACTCACAACCCTTCGCAACTCTAGCATTTGGGTAATTTTGATAGTTAGGAAGTTTAACATCCCAAGGCTATGATCTCTCGAAGCTCTAAAGCCACCAAGGGCTAGCTCCTCTTGGACTTAGTGCAGGGTTCCTAGACCCTGGTCATATGGACTCTCGGATGAATCTCAGGCTATAACTCTACTCTTAGCCAAGTTTTGGTTAAGGCCGTGGGAGTGAGCCTAAGGTCTCCTAGGCTACTGGTTTGAAGGAAGCGCTTTTCTAACTCCCAGAACTTTAAGTTCTGAAACAAGGTGGGGTAAACCCGTGGGATTACCAAGACGATAACAGTGCCAGGAAGCTTGCTCCGACTCTGGAACTGGGAAGTAATTCCCTGGGGAAAATGCTTTCGAGGGTTAAACTGGAGCATATGGAAAATCAATAAGAAGCATAAGTTCTCAAGGAAACAAATGCATACACATAACTTAATTATTTCAATACATAAACCATTTATAGATATATAAATACACACATGCATCCATTATTACTAATTCAAAGCACAAAGCATGAAAACACTTGTCAGAACCATAAGGTGTGATGCGACTGCTGAAAGGGGTGCTCGTTTCCACCCAACCATAGGCTCAGTCACTCCTAACGGATTTACCACTGGTCACCCCTGAGCTTAGACCACAATGCTTTGAGATTCAATATTTTTTCTTCCGGCTCAACAAAAGTTAGGGACGAAGGTTACTCTCCTTCTCCTAGCAGAAAAATAGATAGGGACGAAGGTTACTCTCCTTCTCCTAGCACATAAATAGATAGGGATGAAGGTTACTCTCCTTCTCCCGAATCAGTCTCTATTTCCTATGATCAGAACTCACTCTAATTTCACAGTTCTTCCTCGAACTCGAGAGCTTAGGCTATCGTCTTTGCACTCTTCCCAGGTCTTCCTCTACCCACCACACCTTCCTTTCTTGCCTTCCTCAGCGAGATTGTGTGTGGCTCGAATTCCTAGTCCGTGGTCAAGTCTAAAAGCCTTACAGATGGGTGTTCTGCCCCATCCCCTCATTAACTCTCGAGGAGGTCTTCCCACCTACTAGCCTGCCTGCAATTAATTTATGGGTTAGAGGGTTGTTTTGATCTTGAGCAATTAAATCCATCAAAGTACTGGTCTGGTGGAGGTTAACAAAACCATTCATGGTCCCCTTCACCATCCCTTTCATGGCATTTGCGGTCTCTCTTAGCACACACCCCTTCCAGAAATCATGCAACACTTATCCATTTTCTAGTAAATAACAAAATTTACATTCATTGACCTTTTATGCAATGGTCCATCAAATCAAACATTCACACATATTGAGTTTGGCCATAGTCTCTTGGCCCATATAGTTATATTTAAAAACTAGGGGAAACAAGGGTGTTACATGGGGTGAACTTGTGTTTTTCAGAAGCCCCTGCCAAATTCCTGGTCTTCCAAATCGCATCCTATAAATTGGTAGGCTTAAAATCCTTGACCCACCCCCGCAAGGGCTATGTTAGCCCCTTAGAAAAAAGCATTAGTAATCTAGTCTCTAATACAACAAGAACCATCACTGGTATTCTTTGAAATTATTCTTTGAATGCCTCAACTGAACCTATTTGTGTAAGTTGAGTGAGCTCTCTGAAGTGAAGTTCTGGATCATCTTAGTCAAACTTGTCCATGGGCCTCTGTATAAATTCTTTGTAAGAGATGATATGCTCATGCCCTGGGGTAGTCATCCCATGAAACCACCACTCGTGGGCTTTACCCTCCAAATACAGTGTAGAAAATTTTATGGAATCCAACTCCATAATGGTATTCAATTGTAGGTAAGCATCCAAATTTTTCACCCACGCCTTGGTCGATAACTTGGTTGTCCCATCAAATGGTGGAATCTCCATCTTTCCTGCCCTACACCCTAGGTCATAATTCCCCTTGTGAAACTCCCTGGGCCTTCCTCTAAATTTGATTCCACAATATTATGAAAGTGTGCCATGCCTCTTGAAACTTGTGTTTAGTGTTGTGTACTCTCCCTCGTATTGGTCAAAGTTATCTTCTATATATCCATGACCCTGCAAACCTTATTGATGCACATCAAAGAAGCTAGGCATGTAAGGTATTGGTCTATCCCTGCTATTACCTGGCATTCTGTGATGAGCGCCTCCAAATAAGATTTGGGCTTCATAGTGGTTCCAGTGACTGATCTTTGTGTAATTCCCTTCTCCTCCATGGGATCCACTAGCCCCATTGTTACCCCCATTTCTTCGAGGCTCTCTATCATGAGCCATGTGCATGAGAAGATATGTAATCTTCTCTTGTACTTCTTTTAGAGTAGTGTTTATATCTGTCAAAGTTATCTTGACCTCATCCTGGTTCCTTGACAAGTGTTCTTGAGTTTCTTGCATTTGATGCTATAAATCAAATCGTTTCCTATACACAGAGAGCTTCATTTCCTGAAACAAGTTCATCCATATTTCCTTATCATTGTCAGTCCCTATTTCCTATCTTTCCCCCATGTTGTTTTTTGTCTCTTCCCCTTCTGGTGACTCTAGTAAAGGTTCTCCTCCTCGAACTCTGCTTCTAATCATCAATTAAATCACAGACTGGAAAGGATATTCTCTCTGATACCTTTGTACTGTTCCCAAGCAGATTTGCCAAGAACTTAAAGGATTTTTACTTGTTTTTGTGAGTTGTTTGTGAGTGTTTTTGCAGATTGTTTCCCTAGAGTTGCGCTGGAGTTGTTTCCCAAAGTTTCACAACACATAGACGATAAATATGGACAATAATAGATGAAAACAACATGATACAAGAGAATAACACAATGGAATAGCCAAAAACTTCAGATCTGACCTTTATTTATTTGGTAAACTAGCCTTCGTACAAGAGATATATAGATCTAGAAGAGTATAGTAGAAATATAGAATTTATGGTTGAATATGCTTCCCATGTACAATAAAAAGAGTTGTGAGTGCTCCAAAAACCCCACTGGCTACATGCAAGTTTAGACAAGATCAATTTATTTCCCTTCTTCGATCCGAATTCCCAAACTGGTTGAGTTGCGCACTACCTGGCTTTAAGGACCCTAGGTATTTTGGCCCCCTCTCTTCTGACCTCCAAACCCTAGAAAAAGACTATATATCTATATATATGATGATGTAGAACACATATGATGAGATCCTCTAGCTAAACTGTGAGATCTAACCCTCCAACTCACTAAACCTCCAAGAGAAGATGTGCTCTCCTTCATAAATTCGCCCAACCAAGAGAAACAATAAATATGCAGAGCAAATCCCTCAAGAACTGATGAGAAATGGCGTTTTGGTGACGGAAAATCCTTCTATACAGTGTTTGGCTTCAAATCTACCTTCTCCTATGCCAATTGAACACTTCATCCTCCAACAGTGCGCCCTACCTGCAGAAAACCTCCAAAACTACGCCCTACTTCCACAAAACCCTTCTAAGGCTGATCTGAAACTGAGTAGAATGGTGAGGGTGGGATCTTTCACCACTTTGACCAAGCTTGGATCGGGAACAGAGGAATCTTTCACCTCCTTGATGATCTTTAGGGTTTGTTTACTCAAAACCCTCAAACCGTCTAAGCTGCAGAGCTCAATATGCAAATGAGAAAATGTCATGAATGAGGAGCGAGGCGCCCTCCTCTCCCTTTTCTACCTCCATCCTCTAACTTTTACTTAAATTAATTAATTGACTTCTACGGTTATTAATTTATGTCCTCAACTCAACCAATTAGCTTTTTATTTGTTTTTTTACCAAAGTCACTTTAATAATATAACCTTTACTCCTTAGTTACCACTTTTGCGCCTCTTAGCCCCTTTTTCCCCACGAGACTATAGTCTAGAGGGGCAACTAGACTACTATGTCTCTCAAGACCCCTATCAAGAAGAGGGGGATATTATACTAACCTCCTAATATACTATACCCCTAACCAATATGACCCCAAACACATTGTGATTCCTAACACAATAACCCATTAACACACTTTAACCCCAAACCACTGTGACCCAAGACACACTATACCCCTCTGACCTATGATACAATCACCTTCTACTACACTATCACCCTCAACCATTCTGACACTAGACAAATTATCCCCCTTAACCCTTGACACAATCACCCCCAAACACATTATGACCCTGAACACTATGACCCCTTACAAATTAACCTCTTAACAAAACACCTAATACACTATAACCCATAATCACTACAATCCTAGACACATTGTGGCCCTTAACAAAATAACCCCTTATCTCATCTTGATCTTGTATCATACAAATTTTCCATTTTAGTACCTACATACATGATCCCACTAAGGATGTCAGTGTGGCCTACCTTAATGTTATATCCATGCCTAACTTGCCCATTGATGACATTGATATCTCTCAACCATCCATATGTGTTGGATCACCTTCCTTGAGTCCCCTTTACCTTAGCTTAGATGTATGAACTCTTTGGATCTCTACTAATTAGGTAGGGTTCTTTGCCACATTTCTCCCTCTCATGGTATTAGGTCATTGGTTTGGTTGTAATAGACCCTTTGGGGCACTTGCATACGTTGTGGTATTGGTTTGACATTTAGGGCTTTGAGCCCCTTACTTGACACACACATTGTTTTTTATGCTTCATTTTGAGTCATCAACAACCCAAATTCATTTTGGGTCACTTAATTTAAGGCATACTTAGTCAAATTTTCCTTGACCCTTCTTGGTCTTGTCGCGCCAAGTGAACCAATACTTCCTTAGAGTGTACCATGACCATAAGTCACAATTTGTTGAATAAAGGGAACAATTTCTCAAAAATACCTACGGTACATGCTACCAAATCAATAGTGTGCAATCAAAACCTATGGTATAGCTTGTATGTATAATTTGCTTCCTGCAACGACTAACTTAACATTCACTTATGCATTTATGCCTATCCTTGACCATTTTATACCACTCCATTCCTCTTTGTATAGGCTTTTTGGATGTTCTTTCCTTCTTCCATTATCTTGCAAGTACACACCCAAATTGGAATCAAATCATCATCTAGCCTCCTAATTCACCTTCCATGCTTTTGGGTTTCTTTTTCCTGTTTTCTCTAGCACCTCAACAAGGATCTCTTGTTGTTAGTTTGACTCTTAACCTTGCGAACTTGTTTTTTCATCTTAAGGCACCTTCAAATACTTTATCATTCCTAACACCTTGGAAGATTCAACTCTACCACCTTAAAAGAGGTTCCAACACAGCTAGGCCAAGGGAGGCATCATCCCTCATTAAGGCACTTTGGTCACCATTTAGTACTTCATTACAACATTATATTATATAATGTATCCAGTGTTATATATTGCATTGTATTAGAGATTGGCTATTTTGCACGAGGATGTAGCTACACGTGTAGTAGGTTCATCAAAAGATGAAATATTCCCTTGGAGGTCTATCTTAGCTCTCATCTCAACCCCATGTAGTTTTAGCGCCTACAACAACATTATTCTAGGTGATTTATTTCCATTTTTCTTCTATTTCGTTTTCAACACTTAGGCTAATTCCCTCACCAGAGGAAATTGGGAATTAACCCAAGTTAGCTTGATTTCCATTGTTAATTTGTTATTGGTTACTTGTTGGAAATATAATCAAAGTACCCTAATTAATCTACATATATAGATAACTAATCAAGAGTAAAACCCTAATTAATCTAGTTTCCCTCTCTTATCTCTTCCCTCCAACAAATGTTTGTTTGTTTTTCCTTAAAATGGAGTGTCAACTCCATTCTCTCCTTCCTCCTTACGGTACCATATTACCTCACTCTAACCATCGCACTACATTTTTGCAACTCCACAAGCGAATTCTTGTCAACCCTCCCTTATTCTAAGAAAAAACTACAACATTGACATGGTATTTTATGTGACTATTTATGACCTCCTTATCCAACTTCTTCAATCAACACACATTAGAGCCATCAATCTAGAGTTCTCTCAATATCTCTTCTTTTCATGGGACCCTTCCTTCCAACCCGCTATCTCTCTTGGTTGGCTAGAGAATCGATCTCCTCCAACCCAAAGGAGATTCCTTCCTCTCACATTGATTGATATTACCTTTCAAGTAAGTCACTCTTAGTACCTTTGATAAAGCCTCTTGTGGAGGGACCATCTCTCTTCCCCCCTTAGTTGGGCTTCCACTTCCTAGCCTAGGTCCAACTAAATCTTATACATCTCCCTCAAATGTTCCTTTTTCTTTGGCATCCTTGAGTTTTGGTACCTTTGCGGTGGTTCCTCAAACCTCGCCTTAAGCACATGTCCCCAATACTCAAACACGCTAAGTACGCTACAACCTAAAAAACAAAACCCTCAAACCCTGTTAAACATCAGCCAAAGGAATATTGATGTCTTATCTTGAAATCCATAACTTGCTCTAAATTATTGTCCCATCCAAGTATTTATAAAAAAATAATCTCAAACTCAAAGCAAGTATTCATATCTACCTCTAAAAAAATCATTTTTACCAACTTGATGAGAATTGTGACCTTAAAATGATAACTCTACCCTTTGTTGATTGTGGAGCCTAATCATCTTCTTGATTTAGAAGTCTTGTTTCAGCTGCATTTGGATCCCAGTTCTTGATGGGGGAGCTCCCCCCCCCCCACTAATGTCAACAAGGGGGTGGCGAAAAATATTGGAGGCCCCCTTGGCAAGGGTTCTAGGGCAGCGCCCCCGAAGAGACTTATTTTGGAAAAATGCCTTGTAAAATATTATAATTTCATAGTAAATCTGGATTTTTCATTATTAGGTTTCATATCTGACAGTAGAAGTTATGTTGGTGTTTTTTTGGCCTAGAAGGCAACCCTATTTTATGGGGGCATTGTATTACAGTCAATGATGGGTTTACCGTCGGTGGTTTAAGGGCATGTGGTATTGGGTAACCCATGATATTTTCCCATGGGATTATATGTAATGAATTCTATTTAAAGATTGTGTGAGTGAGAGAGAGTATTGTGTATTTGATAGAGGATTTTGTGAGAGAGTGAAGAGGAGGTTGCAGCGGATGTGGTGTAGGTGTTATCCATTCATTTTGCTAGATATAATAAAGGAAGGATTGGTTGTTTCTCCGTGGATGTAAACCACATATATTGGTGTATATCTTGTATTGTGTTATTCTGTGTTTTATTTTCACATTCATTTTTATTTGTTTTTATTATTGTTGTTCAACAATCTTATTCCCCATAAATTTTACGTCAAAAACCTCAAAATCAACCATTGAATCCAAAAGTGGTGCTATCGGTAGCACCTTTTTTGGGGGCAGAGTTAAAATTACAACCTTATGCAAATGTGGATTTAAAAGCTATTATTATTTCTCAACAAAAACCTTAAAATCAACCCATTGAACGAAAAGTGGTACTACTAGTAGCACCCCTTTTTTGGGGGCGATTACAACATGTTTTTAACAAATACCGAAAAAAACCAATCATGTTGCAAATAAAACCATAAAATCAACATGAAAATTAACAATCCCTTAGGGTTAGTTTATCACTCCAAACACCGAATTATAAATAATGGCATGTTGATTAAAATCACCCTATGGATCGAAAAGCAGTGCTACAAGTAGTGCCCCTTTTGGGGGGGGAATTACAACATTTTAAAACCATTATCGGAAAAACCAATCATGTTGCAAACAAAACCATAAAATCAACCTTAAAATTAACAATCCCTTAGGGTTAGTTTATCACTCCAAACACCAAGTTATAAATAATGGCATGTTGATATCACCCTGTAATTTAAAATTCAACATTAACTTTAATATTTTTTTTACTTATTAATAAAAAAATCAATACAAATTGCATTGAATTAAACACAAATTATTTCATAAGAAATATTGTTGCATTGTCCATATTCAAATTAGATAAGTTGAGATATCTTGTTATATTATTTATAACCAAATCATATAAGGTAAGAAACATATAAATGATTCATGACTTCATGGAAGATCATATTAATAAAAAAAATATGCAAAATATTTGATACAATTATTAAAATTCATTCATGGATTTTGAGACACCATCAAAAGTGCATGATCTTTAGATGAATGAATGGATGAAGATGTATATGAACCATATTCCTCTCTATTATCAATGAGTGTGCCATCTCAATCCTCATGTACACCCAACATTTCATATGCAAGAAGCCTTCTGGATTATGTCATCCTCACCTAACGTTGTCAGGCATAGGATGGGTAGCCACATTATAGGGTTTTCAAATTCCAACCCTTAGAGGTCAAATGTCAACGATATCAAGAGAGAAAACCTCCCAAGAAGGACCAGAATTAAAACAAATGCATGCATAGGTGCTATTAACTACAATGCAACAAAATTAAACAAGCATGGAATAACAAAAACTCATGACAACCAATGGCCATGAATAGATTTAAGCATAATCACACACAACAAGAAAATTACAAATTTCCATAGCAAAAACTAATATAAATTTTATATGTTCATAAACAACGATAAGGCACTTATCTTTTAACTAAAAAAAAATCGAAGAAACTAGCTATGTAAGAACGATTTCCCATCAAACCGTAACTACCTAACACAGATACCACCCCCAAGCCAAGATATGAGGCCACCAAGATGAAGGAAATAAGAAACAAGATTCTATCTCTCTCAGCCCAAACCATATGCTTTCATGCTTAACCAATCTATGCACTACATATCATTACATGAATCTCATCTAGCCATCAAACAACCAATGAATTATTTTACACTACTCGACAAAACGCAGGGAAAATATTCCCTTTCTTTACGGGAAAGTCCCTCGAGGATATTCTTCCCTCCAATGCTCTTCAGTGTGGGCAGAAAGAGCCCAATATACTATATGCTTTATGAGAATTTCCTACACGAACAATGCTTAACTATCAAGCATCCAAATAGTAGCAAATGCCTAGTGAGTTATGGATTCCTTACTTTCCCAACCTCTATGCTCACCTACAACCATCTATCTTTCATCTTAGGTACACAATTTCCTCTTTACGATGTTGATTTGGTTAATTTCCCATAATGGTTAATGGTTAGAAATATTGAATAGTGCATGAGCAATGTAGAGCATGAATGTGAGGATGTTGGAATGAATGTTAGAGTCAATGGCAATGATAGGATTAGGGGGAATGATGGATAACTTTACTTTGACAAGAGGATCGTAGGACTCTTATGATTCCCATGATGATTGTACTAAACCCATGTTTCCATAACTACGTGAGAAGCGTTCCCCACCATCCTCTTACATGCATTCAATGATTATTTTGATAAGTCAAGGGAGGTGAATTGCTTCATTTAAGGCACATTGTGGAAAAGAGATGATTTCTAAGGTTGACACTTGGAAATAGAGGATTTACTTCCCCACAACCCCCCTCCCCCCAAAAAAAAAAACTTTCCCCTTCCACTCTAGTGGAATCATAGCTTCTATCATGCTCTTCACAACTAGATTGGAGTATTATATATTATATTGGAACTTTAATATTTACAGAGCTTGAATTCACCATGGTAAACCTACCACACAGTCCATAGAAATATATTTACATCATGCACGCTTAGCCATCCACTACTTAGGCTTTGGATTTAAGATCTATATTAGGAATCCATAATATCATATTTGCATCATTTACAAGCAGGGCCATTTATTTAAGCCCACATGGCTTGACTCTCGTCATTATAAAATTGCATTTACAATTTATACACAATTTGATCCAATACATTCTAGAGGTCAAAAATGTAAGTTTTAAACCTTTTACAGTATTGCAATGCACACACAAATTCTTAAAAAATAGAAAAGAACACAATTGCAATCACACGTATACATAGAGATTTACCCTCGGAATGCAAACCGGGAAAACCAACAACTTGTTTAGAGCCGCACCTCTAATTCTTATTCATCTTCTCTTAAACGTCATTGTTTACAATACACAATATATAGGATACCACAACATCCAAAACCCCTAATCCATTGAACCATATTAGACTAAACCCTAATTCCTTAACCAGAATTAGAAAACCATGGGCTAAGCCACAAATCTTCCCGTGCACCACAAAATAACCAAAAGTGAAACCCGTGTATTGAAAACTGCTAAAAACGGATGCAAAAACATCCCAAAAAAAAAAATTGGGGGGCTTTGCCCTCATTGCGCCTAGTGCAATGCAACACATGGGGTTGGTCATGCAAAGAATATAACACATACCCAACAAAAACTGGGGTATTACATGGATCTATGAAAAGATTCACCCACCCCCATCTTTCAACTATTTCTTGCACTGGCAACCTCTTGATAATCCCTATAATAATGGAGCAAAGAGTGCCTCTCTTTGTCGAATGGAAGTCATAAACAAGTATGCCAATAACCTCTATTTTTAAGATGTCAATGTGGTGATGATTTATATTTTGTTCCTTTCTTTTTCTCTTTTTGTTGACCTGTTTCTCAACTACCATCTCTAGCTTGTACATACCATTAAATGGGTGTGTAATATTTTTTGCATACCAATATACTTCAATTGCTATAGATTCTTCATTTTCTGTATTGACCTTCATAACTTTTGTAATCTAGAACAAACAACCACATGGATCTTTAGTTGTTAAAATTGCAATCATGCAACACTCCTTGATATCTTATATTATGTCGCTATAAAGGTCTTCCATGGCTTCATGGTATGCACATGATCTAATAGAGAAGTAGGGCACCAAGAATGATGGGGGGACAACATGGAGAAGATCGAGAAGAAGATCCCAGGGTCAGTTTGGATCGACTTAAGTAGAGCGTTTCCATGCTTACATCAATAGTGACACAACTATTGGTAGTAAATGGTATGGAAACACCCTCAATATAGGCTTGCCATGAAGACCCCAAGAAAGAGGAAAAGAAACCAAAGACAGAGTGTGGGATTGAGGCAGAGATGGGAGAATGAAACTATAACAAAACAAAGGTACCTTTCCATGTAGAGTAAAAGGTGGACATAAATCCATATGTTGGGGAAGTTGATGCCATCAAACCAAACCATAGGCTATAGTAGATGGAAGTATACTTCAGGGTACATGAAGTTACTGATAAGCAAAAGATCACATTTGCTCAATTGAAGCTTGAAGGCCATGCTTTGGCATGGTGGGAGAGTGATGCAATGGGTAGAGCACTAGAAAACGAGCCATTGGTGACCAATTTGGAGGTGTTCAAGGACATGATCAAAGCTCAATTCTACCCCATCGAATATGAAGAGAATCAACAAATTGTGTAGCACTACTTTAGGTAGAGGAAAGGGTAATCGATACATGAGTTTACAACATAGTTTAGGAAGAAATATATTTAACTGTGTGTCTCTCTCAAAATCTCAAACATGCTAATCAAGTACTTGGGAGCATTTCCTCCTCTGATTCGGCATCAATTGATGTTATTTAAACCCAATATGATTGACAAGGCTAGTGAGGGAGACAAGCGAAAGAAATAGTCAATTACAGAGAAGCAAACAAAACCATAAGAGTAGCAAAAAAAAGGGAAAGACAAAAAGACATGGAACGAGAAAAATATTGTGTCGGTGAAATATGAAGCAACACCTCCCATCAAGCAATGCAAGGGTTGTGATTGAAAGGGACGCACTGAGGAGGAGTATTAGAAATTGCACCTGAGAAGCGCCCTAAACATTTCCAAAAGAAGAAGAAGAAGAAGAAGGCATTGATAATAGGAAAGGGTGGGCAAGACCTCAGACCTAGAAGGGAAGATCAATTGCACTAATCTTCAGAAAGAGGTGGCATCAATTGGTTGTAGTTAGAAGGAGGAGAAGGAGATGACTGAGCTATTTTGCATCAAAATTCACATGAAACAAAACAAGGTAGATTGTTTTCTTGATCCTAGTTCACAATCCAACTTGATCTCTGCATAGTTGGTTGAGAATCTTGGGATAGAGACATAGGATCATCTCCAGCCATACCCCCTAGGATGGGTAAGGCAAGAAGTGGAATTGAAAATGAACAAGCAATGTAAATTGAAGATTTCCATCCACCAGAAATTTGTGGATGAAGTGGTTGCAAATGTGGTTCCATTAAACATGTGTGGAGTCATCTTTGACAGCCCATATTTGTACATGAGAGATGTCATCTTTAGGAGGAGAGAAAACCGATATAGGCTAGTCAATGATGGAAAGGCATGTGACATCAATGCAGATAAGGAAAAATCCAAACTCTCTTTGATTAACACTCATTAGAACAAAAGAATTATGGACAACACAAAGAAGTTTGTCTTGTTGTTTTTTGAGAGAATGGAAGTGGTAAGGAGAAGGCAACAAGTTGGAGATGAAAGCATCCTTGGAAGGATGTAGTGGAAACAACACCAACAATTACAATGACTAATTGAAGCCTAAAAGGAAGTGTTTAAAGAGCCTCAAGTATGACCACCCAAGAGAGAGGTTGAGCACGAGATTTAGTTGTTGTAAAATTCACCACTCATTAGGTTGTATAGGCAGTCACTCATCGAAGTAGATGAAGTGAATAAGTAGTTGCAATAATTGTTGGAGTAGGGAGTGATTAGGCCCATTACATCGCCATGTGGTTCACCCATCATCATGGTTCCAAAGAAGGACAGAAGGTGGAGGATGTGCATTGACTATCGTGCCTTGAACAAAATCACCATCGAGAATAGATATCCACTGCCAAGGATTGATGACTTGTTGGATTAGCTGCAACAAGCCAGAATTTTTACCAAGTTGGACCTCAAATTAGGTTACCATCAAGTGAGAATCAACGCATAAGATGTGTGAAAGACAACATTCAAAACAAGACAAGGTTTTTACAAGTGGTTAGTAATGCCTTTCGGTCTATGTAATTCACTTGCAAGTTTCAAGAGACTATTGAATGATGTGTTATTCCCTTTCATTGATTCATTTGTAATAGTATATATGGATGACACACTAATCTTCAATACTGCATGGCAAGAGCACTTCTCACGTGTTACACAAGTACTAGAAACCTTAAGGAAGAATCAATTGATCACCAATTTGCAGAAATGTAAGTTTAGGAAGACATCCTTGATATATCTTAGACACATGATTGGTGGAGGGGAGCTAAGAGTGGATCTAGAGAAGATTGTAGCCATCACTCAATGGATTATTCCCGCCAACATGATAGAGGTTAGGAGTTTCATGGGAGAAACACAATACTTGAGAAAGTTCATTGTAAACTTTTCCACGGTAGTAATTCCATTGCATGCCTTGACCGCCAAAGGAAAGAGCTTTCATTGGGGTAAGCCACATCATTGAGCATTTGAAAACCTGAAGAAGAAGATCAATGATGCTTAGGTCTTATCCATGCCAAATTTGCAACGACCTTTTAAGCTAGAGACAAATGTTAGTGGGTATGCACTAGGAGTCATGCTCATGCAAGGAGGAAGACCTATGTGTTACCATTTAGAGTTGTTCCATGGAGTAGTACTTGACTACCCCATGTATGATAAGGGGCTCTTTGATATTGTACAAGCAATGAAGAAGTGTAAGCACTATCTCATGGGAAAGAGACCATCGTACACATGAATCATTGGCTCCTTCATTACATGTAAATCCATATCTCGATGCAACAAGTGAGGCATTAGAAGTGGTTGGGATTCTTGCAACAATTCCATCTATTGATCAAGTGCAATAAAGGAGCCATGAATAAGTTGGCAGACATGTTTTCTCGACCACCATTGAAGAATGTTGCAATAGTTGGAGTGATGATGCTACTTGAGCCTTTCACTCGTGATCTTCTAAGTGAAGACTTCAAGTGAGATGGAGATTTCAAAGGAGTGTACACAAAATAGAAGGAGAGATCAATCATTTCCATGGAAAGGAATGAATGCCACCTCCAAGATGGGCTACTATAAAATCTATACAAGTTGTGCATACCTCAGGACCAAATAATTCAACTAATGAGGGAAGTGCACACTTTCAAAGTAGTTGGGAATTTTTTCCTAACAAAGATAGTGGGAAATTTGCAATAGTATGTGCATTGGCTAAAGATGTAGGAGCAAGTGGAAAAATTTGTTAGAGGCTATGTTATTTTCAACACTAGCAAGCTAAGCAACCAAAAACTTGGCTTGTACATTCCATTGCTAATACCTAGCAGGCCTTGGGAGAGCATCTCCATGGACTTTGTTGGACGTTTTCCTATGACTCGTAGAGGCCATGACTACTTGTTTATTGTGGTGGACCGTTTCAACAAAATGTGTGTGCTTATTCTATATAAGAAGACGATCTCTGGATGTGAGGAAACTAAACTAGTCTTCAACCATGTTTGGGTACTTTTTGGATTTCCAAGCTCCATCATATTTGATTGAGATAACAAATTCTTGGCAAGATTTTGGACATTGCTTTGGCATATAATGGATACCAAGCTGAGGTATTCCACTGCATTCCATCCCTAGATTGATGGAAAAATTGAGTTTGTCAATTAGACGTTGGTACAGTTGTTGAGAGGTTATAGTAGCAAACATCCAAAGATATGGGACGAGTAACTAGTTTACATTCAACACTACTACAACAAAACACTCCATTCTTCCACCAACAAATATCCTTTCAAGACCTACTTTAGTTACTTACCTCCTTTTCCATTTTATATTATGCATGGAAAATAAAAGGATGAAGTAAGGCTACAAGGAAATGAAAAGAAGATGAGCACATCCATGAACAAGATCATAAAAATACATCTAACGGTTCAAGAGCAGCTTGAAAAGAGCCAATGGTGGTATAAAGCTACTAGCATAGGGAGGATCATATATTCCAAGTTGGAGACAAGGTGTGGCTTTACCTCGGTAAGGAATGATTGCAAGAAGCAATAAAAAAACTCAAGCCCCTAAGATACAAACCATTTGACATCATTGAGTGGGTGAATGAGAATGCCTTTAGGTTAAAACTTCCTCCTTTTATGGAGATCAGTTCAATGGTAAATGTGGAGTACTTGAAGTTGTTTGAACCTTCCATGCCATATGAGGAAGAGGACCATTAGGTTCTCCCTACTTTTGAATACTTTGCATTGCGTGCTCTAAAAGAGTTGAAGGAAGACACATTTTTGCAATGTAAGGAACGGATAACTTGTAGAGGACACCAAGAGATATGGAAGATTGGTCTTAAAGGACAGAATCCAAGGAAGGTGAAATGTTATGAGAGGAACTAAATTGAAAGCAAGTTCCCTCACCTATCCTTGGCAGCTTTTGGGGACCAAAAGCCTCCCAATGGAGAGACGTGATCCGAATTGGATCCGCACAGTAAGAATTGGCTACCGGCATAGGCTCTATGATGATCAACACCGGCAAGGTTTGAGGCTATGAATGATGAAGGAGACCAAGTTGTTGGTGCGAAGGGCCCCATGCCATGAAAATCGATGTCCACCCTTGCATTCAATTAAATCCCAAGGCAAGCACATGAAATGTAAAGTCAATGAAGAATATTATTGTTAAAAAAATATTATGTATTCAAAAAATAAAACTTTCATGACACCTCTTCCCCAATGTACAAGAAAAAAAAAGGACAAGGGAGCATAAATAAGCATGAGGGAAGTTGAAGGGTTGGGGATGCTTGACCCTCCAATTATCCCCCAACTAAGCCACCCTCCCATATATTGTTTCCTCGCAAGGGAAGAGGGGTTCTTGGGCTAAGAATGAATGTGAATGTTGCCCTAATTGCAATGAGGAGCATAGGGATGAACTAGAGGGTCTGTAACTAGCCCATTGCTACATAGTAAATAGCTAGGCTAAAGCCAATTGAATGTTATTTTCCCCATTTAGGTTTCCAAGGTAAACTCTATGTTTTTCTGTGTGAATTTATTTGTTGTTATGTTGTTTTCTTCGTCTATGGGTTTGAAATGGAGCTAGATTGTATTTTAATGGTTGCCTATGTTGCCTAACAATGAGGATTCTTTACCAACTACTGTTTTGAAGTTTTTTTTCCATAAATATAGTTCCCATGAGCAAGT
>WSFP011384275.1:0-29079 GCA_009831015.1 Picea engelmannii
CTTTACAAAAGGTGTTCATAAGCATAGTGGGAATTGATTAAATATTACTAGGGAAGGCCAATGAATTTACCTTGGTAAACTACCTTTTATAATATATAATCCAAGGCATCAAATGTGAGAACATATAAATCAGGGGCTATAGGGTATCCCCGCTTCATTGATCTACTAAGAGGAATATTATAAGTAAGGGATCTATTAACACACACAATAACCAAAGCATTGGAAAAGAGAATACTGACATAATATATGAACTTTGACCCAAATCCTATCCACTCAAGCATGTGGAGAATGAATTTCCACTCCAACTTGTCATAGGCCTTATAATTGTCCAACTTTAGACACATTCCTTTAAAACCTCTCTCTTTGGACAGAAAAAAATCCAAACATTCAACGATGGAAATAACTCACAAAATTCTCTTCCCGATAGTATTTCAAATACAAAAATATTCCACCATATAAAGATAAATCTAGATCTTGATGTAACCATTTGAAACTTTCAGTTTGATGATATGACATATAATTTTTTTTAGCATGATCGATTTGGAAGCCTAATTTTTTCTAATGAATATGAGACTAAAAATAAAAAACCTAATCATGATCTCCTTGCTAAAAAATCTAACCATAAGGTATCATAGTTCTATAATCAACCTTGTCCTAAATATGAGAAATACTCTTAGGTAATTACTCTTGGTAGTCCAAAAAACGTTTTGGACTCTTATGCCATTGGTCATCGTGATTTTATTTATGATGATCCCTTAGGAACCTACAATTTGGATGACATTTGTTTCCCAAAAGAAATTGAGAAGATGCCTAAAGTTCCCAATGATGGATCTAATCAACTTTGGGTTTCCTAGAAAGATATTTTACTAAAGACTGGTTCACACTTCTCATTATCTAATTCAATACATATTGATACCTTTTTATACAAGGAGGATGTTAAGGAAATTTTTTTTTAGCTTAATATTGTTTCGGTGGAAGCTCTAATTTTTGAAACCCCATCATAACCCAAAAACTCACTCCCTTTGACCTAAGTTCTCCTCTAGTTTATGATGGTTATCTTGAGTCTTTCACTAAAGAGAGGAGATTCTCTAACCATGTTATTCTAGTTGATATAGATAGCCATACTACTTAGCTTCCATCTTGTACCAATAAGAATAATGAGGTTTCATTTAAGGATAATGATGTTGTCTTCCATTTCTTCTAAAAAGTGGGGAGGAAATTTGATTTCCAATCTCATCCTTCATCACAGAATTTGGGATTCTTTGCTCAACCATTTTGATATTTTTAGGACAACAAGTAACTTCCTCTTAAAATGGTTTACTGAAATGTTTTCTACCCTAGATAATTGTTTGAGCCTAACTACCAGTATAGGTTTTCTAGTACCTTTTCTTCATGTTGAAATTCATCTCATAGTTAGGATCATAATTCATTTTGTATGTACAAGAAACAAACCTTTCAAAATTGT
This sequence comes from Picea engelmannii, assembly GCA_009831015.1. Classification (NCBI taxonomy): domain Eukaryota; kingdom Viridiplantae; phylum Streptophyta; class Pinopsida; order Pinales; family Pinaceae; genus Picea; species Picea engelmannii. The sequence goes on from WSFP011384275.1 coordinate 1,466, forward strand.
AAATGGCACCCGCCATGAAAGTGAAGAAATTTTCTTGTCTTGTACATAATAAAACAAAAAAAAACAAAATCGTACAACATAAAATCCAAAGTTTTTCTTACCGTTCTACTCTTTTGATTGAATTTTTAGATCCAATAGTTATTTTAGTAAGGTGTTTGACCTTCTTTTTTTGTTGTTAATTAAGCTTCAAGTTTAGCTATTAATTTTCTTGGTTATGCATATGGAATTACTGCTTAGTAGTCTCCCATTTTCCTTAACCAATTTAAGTGCATTGCCCTCATTGCATAGCTACTCAAAAGATATTTTTACAACTAATAAGACCTCAAACAATGTTGCATATTTTAATTCCTTACACAAGTCTACTGGTTTATCTCTAACATGGGTTGTTAGTCTTTGACATGAAAATTTTGCATCATGAAATGGAGGTAGAATAATTGAGGTGTTCCTAATGTTTAGTATGGGAAATTTGAATGCTTGACAATAATATTTAGGTTTCCTAGTTCTTCTTCATATTCCCTTTTCTTCATTTGTTACATAAGTTTAACTTAGCTCCACCCATGTCTTTCCTTTTCTAGGAATGGATATGATTTCGTGTATCTACCTCACTATCACAATTTAATATGTATAAGCTATGATTCTCTAATTTTCCCAAAACCGTCCTAAGTTCATGTTGTGAAACTAGAGATTCGAAGGCTCACACATTGCTAGAAGAAACATTCATATTTGTGATCTGCAAACATGGGACTTACAATCCACATGCTTCATCAGCATGGATGCTTTGCAAATTTTTATTTTTATTTTTTATGTGTTCTCAGACTTATGTATATATCTCTATCCTCAGTGGATTGTGAGGATTTTTTTGTTGTTTCATCATGCACACAAAGACTAGGTAACAAATAAACACTAATCAAGAATCTAAGTTAGTTTCTCAGTTGTTAATCACCAAGGTCAATAAACACACTACAATGGAGAAACCAATTTGGTTCTTGGTTTACAATTGGTTCCAAAATATTCTATTGGCATGTGTAGGGCATAGTACCCATCTACAAGACTTCCATACCTAACCACGAGTTGGGGATTCAGACCCACATAACCTTGCTGAGGAAGGAAATAAAAGAGGTAATTCATGGGCATAGGTAGAGCTGCGTGCGAGAAAGTAGAGTCGAAATACCAATATTGAGAAGAGAAAATAGCACTTACATCTCTCTCGTTCGAAGAAGAAATGAGAAATAATCTTGTTCTAGGCACAAGAAATTGTAGGAATGTTTTTGTTACAAGTTGATAAATGGGGCTAATGAATGACTATGGAAGTACTCGTGCAGACCCCCTTGCTTGGTACAGAGAAAACCGGTTGCCAAGATCCCGTGGGAGGAGGAGATTAACCTCCTCCCATGACTATCACTGAGCAAGAACAAAGAGTATCTCTTAGATCATTGTGGTATAGATTGGGGGTGGGAAACAATAAATCTATTCAGGAGTGGCTGTGCTTATGGTTGGGTGGAAACATGCACCCATTTCAGCAGTCACTTCACGAATTCTGGTTTTCTGATCAATATTTTCACACTATGTGTATTGAAATGGAAATGATGATTGAATATAATTATATGTCTATGATTGAGTTCTGTATTGAATGATTAAGGTATAAATGCATATTGTCTCTCTATGAACCTATGCTTTTGAATGGTCTTTTTCTTTCCTCAAATTAGTGGCTAGGGAGCTATGGGATGTAAGTCTGCAAGAGTGTCGGGGAAGGATTTACTGGGATGCTTAAGTCATGTCGACCTCTATAATCTACCATTGCGGTAATACTAAGTTCAAACCCTATGGAAGGAGGGTGCCTCCTTCAAACCTTTCACTCCTGTGACTAAGGGCTCATGCCCGTGTCCTTAACCAATTCACGGCTAAGAGATCAATGCATAGCCCATGAGAGTTTTTGAAGGAACCATGTGATTAAGGTATGGGATCCCTATGCTAGGACTTCAAGGAGCTAAGCCTTTTTGAATTCAAAACTCAGGGAGTTCGTAGCTCCAGAGTGTTGCAACCTTGCCATTTGTAAAACGTCTAAGACAATTAATTGTCACGGTTAACCATGAGGTTGACCGACACCTGGAAGTCTCCCTAACCATGGTAGATAGACTTTCCCCACCGTTAAACCTTGATCAATTCATCAATCACGAGGTAAAACGAGCCACAAATCCGAGGGTATTCAGGAGTTCACTTGGCTGTTGGATCTACGTCAAGGTAACTTCGGCAAAGTCCTACTTCGAGAGAATAGATATGTTATAGCACCAAAATCCCTGAATGTTGAGGTTAAAAAGTGATGAGAGTCGTAGATCTAGGGAGTTCGTTGAGAACCCCTCTTAAAGTCCAATTAACCAATGGAGGGACCTGCGTATGTTACTTCGACGAAGTCATGTTTTGGGAGAAAGGAGCGACCATCACACTAAAACCTCAAAAGGCTAGAGCTATGAAGTTATGGGACCGTAGATCTGGGGACCCTTCAGGACCTCCCGTGACTGTTTGATCTAGACTATGGTCAACACGATGCTGACCACTCTTGGAGCAAGAAGGATGTAACACCACAAATTCATTGAATGCCAAAGTTATGAAGTACTAGAGGTTGTATATCTAAGGGTTACGTGGACACACCTTGGTTGTGAGATCAAAGGGATTGGAAGGATATTAGTCTGAGGTGACGTGGCATGCTAAAGTCACCCAGGGTGACATGAACCCATGTTTGATGTGCCACGTGTCACTTGGATTCGTACGTTTCATAGACCCTATGTGCCCATTAAAATGTGACAGGTGTCACCCTTCTTATGGGCCATGTGTCATCTCCGTATTTCCGCATGTCACCCCTGACACTTTCTTACATGGTCCATTTGGTGATTGGAGTGCTTGAGACCCACCTATGCTTGCCTTCGCATCTAGTGCATCACCACGTGCGAGAGTGGACCCTTCATAATTTAGGGACTTCGGGACTTGAGGGGTTTAGGATGCAACATCAAGGATAAGATGAAGGGTTGAAGGCCGGATCCATGTGGAGAGATTTCGAGCTCCTTCTAGAGTTCAAGCATTTGGGACTTCGGATGATAGGCATGCAGAAAGGAGAAGGGACACTCAGCGTCGAAGTGCCGAATTCCGAACTTCCCTCTAGGGAACATGTTAAAGGACTACTGTGTCCCACCGTTGGATTTGACGGTGGATGAACCTTCCCCGTGGATGTAGGAACTTGGGGAGGGTACAAATGAGGTGGAGCCACATGGGAGCTATGTGGCCCATGACTCATAACTCCCAAAGAAATTCGGGAGACCCTAAATTTAAATCCAGAGCTCGGTTTTGATTTTGGTAGCAGTCGTTAGAGAGCTATGGTTGAGTAGAAGAGGATGGATACCTCAGAGAGATGATTTGAGACAATTAAAGTAAATGAAATTTTGATGTCCCATCCCTAGAAAGGGTACTTAGGGGTTGGGTGCATTACATTTGATATCACTAATGATAATGAAATTTCCATGTTATTTACTCTCACATTCCAAGGATGGATTCAAAAATGGTACAAAGAAATACTATATGTCTATACATTCTTGGGACCATTTTATGGAGGTTTTTCTGTTGGCCCATCAAAGCTATAATTATGAAGAATTGTGTTTAGAAATTCATAATATTTCTATGTATGAGGATGAATATCTTGATGAATTTTATACTATATTCATGTCACTTTGTTTTAGATTCCATCTCGAGGACTTACCTTCAATAGAAGATCTTATTGAATGTTTTACTTCTCTTGTTCTTCTTGCTAATGAGCGTAGAAAATCAAATAAACACGAACAATATGTGTCAGATTCAATAGTTAATTTTGATTCCACATCCAATTTTATTGAACGCATGAATGAATTATAAATTGTATCACAGTCATAGACTTTAGGATCTTTTCCACACAATTTCATATTGCAGCAAATGATTATACAAATTCAAATTCAGAATCTGAAAATTTAGTTAAAACATCTCCAATTGGTTGCGGTATTCACAAATAAGGATGAACATAAATCAATCAATATCAACAATTAACTAATGAACATATTGATATGTCTTCTTCAAAGGTAAATTGAGAACTAGTTCTTATTTCCTCAACATAAAGTTTATCATTAAATAAAAATTATAATATTATCAATGATGATGAAAATATTTTGAAAGAATCTAATTCATTGTACTCTGGTAATCATTACTTTTTGTATCTAGATCTATTTTTCATTTTATTTAGTAATGGTTCTATCAACATTTCTATTGAAACCTTTCCAAACCTTTCCATCAACTAGTTTATAAAAAAAGATTCTTTTATTGATGATGATCCTTTGCCTATCGATTCTTATCCTCTTGCATATCCTTTTAATGACGTTCTTAATTCAAATTATCCATGCGATTTTCAAGAGAAAGAAGTATTATTTGATGCATTTTTTAATGTTGATGGCATATAATCACATTCATTACAAAGTGAAATACATGTAAACTTAGGATCAATAGATTCACATGCTTTCCTTTTATTGTCTAAGCACAAATCTTTTTGCGAATATTCGGATGTGTCCACTTTTTATTCTCAAAACTCATTTCAAGTTTCAAAGAACACTCATTTCAATATTCAATTGGAAGCTTGCTTTGATAAAATTTTGTTGGAACTTTTCTTTAGTAGCATTTTCATCCTTGTAAATGGTCATGGGTCCACTAGTTTCCTTACTAATTTTAGGTTTGGTAAATTGGATGACTGTGTACATATAACGATTACTTTAGAGAGTTTCACTTCTGCTTTACCCTTTTATATTTCTCATTATTATTTATGGGAATAAGGTAGTTATTTTAAATTTTTGGGGACTACAACAAATTATGTTGATCTCATTAAGTCCTCTCATTTAAATCCTAATCAGATTCCTCATGTTATATTGACAAATGCTTTCAATTGTACATATTAGGATAGAATTGAGTTATGGATAGAAGAGTATTATATTAATAAGTTTCCTGTAAATAGGTTTCTTTTATTATTAATAATAGATGTACATAATAGGTTAATCTTTTCTTTTGACAGTTTAGTAATAAATCAATTACTTCTTCTGATTGCTTTTGTACATATGATTGCAGGAATTAAATAATTTGATTGGCTCCACTGGAAATATGATTATACTTAGCCACAATTGTTCCTGTAAATTATAGTAAATTAAGAATAAGATTAGATTTAGTTTTTAGTTTATTTTTGTTCTTTTGCTTGACTAGAATAATGCAGGTCTTTAGTGATTTCATTAGTCTTAGCATAGTTTATTTTATTACTTTTCATTTAAATAAAGCAATTGTAAATATTGTGAGTTAAGGTTTAGTTATCACCAAGGTAATTACTATTTTCTCTTATTCATTTTGCTTATGTTGATTTTTATTAAGTTTTAAGATTTATTCTTTAAAAATCATCATTAAAACTTACTAATTTTTCATAAAAAAAGATAGGGTAAATGGAGAACACCTTGGTCAATTTCTAACGAGTAAACCTATAATCATAACTGTGGTTTAGTTAGATTTTTTTTTTTTTTACAAAAACTGGAGAAAATTTTAATCATAAAAGAGAACGACCAAGGTCGCTGGGTACATAGGAAGGTGTTGGTAAAGAAGAAAATCCAAAAACATATAACTTTTGATTAGAATAATAACATTTCTATCCTATTATGCTTTCATGCTATATTATTTCCAAAACTTTAGAATTCAAAAACATTGATCCTGCACCTTACATAGATTTACAAAATTCTGATGTGCTATACTACTTTTCTTTTTTTATGAGATCTTCATCAGCTAGGGGTATCAAAGCCACATTTAGATATGGCATTAGAATTTTCACACTAGTTTCTAGTCTATTTTTAACTGCTTCATTCTAGCTCTAGACTGATGTCTCTGAAGGAGCTTCCCCTGCATCCAATTTTATTTGCATCGTCACCCTCTGTCTATGAAGGAATACCAATTCATCTTGGAGTTTCCTAATGAGTGCTCTATGCTGTGCTAGTATTTCCAGAGTGAAGGAGAGGTCTGAGCTATGTAATTCTACTCTGAGAGAAAATCAGTGAGTGGAGGTAAAATTATCCTCCACCAACTCTTAATTTCCAGGCACCCAAGCTTATTGTGGGGCTTTCTTGTGAGCCATTCTATGTGACAGAATGTAGGTGTTGAAATATATAAGGGCTTGGGTTGCCACCAACTTGGATCCAAATAGGCTTGCCAAATACTGCCTTTGAATATAGGTGATGGTAGAGTAGAAGCTAATTTTGATGCACACTTTGAAATTATGAGAGGTGATACTTGGCGATGACAATGAATTTGACAGGAACACAACCGAAAGGAAAAGGGAGTCAGAATACTTGACCAGTAGTAAGTCTCAATTGTAATGCAGGATGTTGAGGGAGAGTAGAGGGATAGGTGCTCCTTCACCAAGCGATTTCACCTTCCTCACTGTTTTACTATGCATACCAATTGACTCTCATCATTATAAAATTTCTTTCAACCAATGTAGAAACTATGATGGAGAATTTGGTTCTCCACTTGAATATCAGATTCCCAAATTTACATTTTGCTAGAGGATTAAACAAACCGAGAGATGGGAATTTCGCTCAAATAAGTGAGCTTCTTGATATTGATCAGCATTAGCATTCTCCCTCTCTTAATAGGACCTCGATTGGTAGGGGTGCATGAACTCAGGTGACTAGAAATCCTCCCATAGACCAGAGGTCCTGCAGGGGATATTGTGGCATGTACTTCCTGAAACTCCACACTTCCTTTCATGATTACAACCTTTTCATTTGTCATCAAATCCATTGATGCTCGATTTGGCCTAAGGCTGCGAAGTAAGAAATGTCGAGAAATCCAACGAGGGTAATTCATTGAATGATCACACATCTTCATAGGCGAGACTGATGCCAAGCCCAACCTGCATATTCCCACGAGCCAGGAGATACTGAGAGTACTATAGTGCCATGCCAGTTTATAACCATTCCTGATTTACATGAAACTTACATGTTGTCTTCCTTTGGTCATGGGCCCAGGTGTATCGAATTTGATATGGGGGCCTTTTCATTAGGGAGGGATACAAATAAGGCTCACCCTTGGACTTTTAGGGATCCAAGGGCATTTCTATTTCCTTGTTAGCCATTTTTTTAGCTTCCCTATTGTTTCCATGTATTATATGGAAGAAATTAGCTTGAGTTGAGGACATGAGTGTCTTTGTTTGGTCTATAATTCTTTGGAGCTTAGTGTTTTTAGGATTGGTTCCCATAACAAAATAACGGATAATGTTGGCGCATGCCAATTTTGGGAGAAAATCAAGGAAGTTTTGAAGGAATCAGGGTAGAAATCATAAAATATAAGGCAGTGCCAGAAAATGGGGAGCGCGTCGAAAATAGAGGAAACGAAGCGCCAGAAACAGAGGAAAACCAACGTTGAGGAAAAGCAATTACAAAGTGGACAAAATTCTCTGGAGAAGTTTAAAAGTGGACAAAACTAATCCTCTTAGGGTTAGGGTTTTTGTAAGGGATTTGTCCCATTTTTGGTATAAGTAGAATGTATTAGGACCATGGAAAGAGTTAGTGAGTTAGTTAATTTGTAGGTTGGTTGGTAGTCTAATTTTTGTGAATGTTATCACGATCTGTGGAGATCGATTTTAATGGAGGAGGGATTGTATAGTGTACAACACTGGAGTTTGCATGACGATTAATAAATAGCTGAAGCGAATCATCTTTGTGGACGTAGCCCCAGGGTTATATGTGAATGTTTGGATATCTGGGTTATGTGTGAATGTTTGCAGTACTTATGATCATATTTTCTTTAATGAGTTTATGATGAACATGTTAAAATGATAAAGGAAATAATATTTTGCACAAAGGATAAACTAATGAAATTTGTAGAACAACACTAAATGGATGGATGTCATAGTTAGTATTCAGATCTGAATCTTGTGTTGCAGTAAATGAATATATGTCATTGGTATATGTTGTTATAATTAATGAAAGTATGTTGGAATAGTTGTGTCACTGGTCAAAAGTAAGATACTTCTAGGGTTGGCATAATGAATGGCTATTCAAGGGCTAGAAGTTGAGTATATTTAATTCCACTGAGAGAGAAGCACATCCCAATCCATGGTTGTAGACACATGAATCCTACGACCACCCATTGAAGCCATCTTGGGTGAGACTGCATAGTGCACTCTGTGCGCTGTGTTTCCTTCTGGTATCCAGAAGGGCCAATGGTTGAAGGGAAGTTGGTAATCCTGTAGTTAGAACCTGGGTCAGCCCATAACATCCAACAATTGTTCTGTTGCTAGTTGAAACAAAAAATATTAGATCGATAGGGATGTATCACAAAATATTATGTGAGGTTTTAAGAAAGGGGATGTTTTTAGGTTAGAAACCCATGAAATCGGAGATTGAAAGATGGTTGACAGTTCAAGAACTAGAGTTTTCCCACAAAGATAATAGAATCCTTAGGTTTAAGCCAAGACAGTACTTGGAGAGATACATATTCAACGAAATATAAGAGATTTTCTTTAGTGAGTTTCCTATGATATTACAAGAGTGGATAGCATGCTTGAAAGATACCCATCCGAAAAATAGATTTAGATTAGTGGAGTGGACAGAAGAGAGTATCACACGGTTGAAGAGGGTGAATAACAAATTCACATGCGCAGTATATTTCTGGATAGAGAGAATTATAGTGGGGTATATCACTAAGTTTGTAGTAGATACATCGAAGTATTACAGTGTAGCAGAGTAGAATTTTCTTAAGGGCCCAAGGGGAAGTTCATTGTACACTTCAATCAAGATATTATTGCATAATAAAGGGATATTAACCATGGAATCAAATAGCTAAACTACCCTACGTGCATGGGGGAGTTAGGGGAAACACTAAGGAAGGTATGAGATGGAGGGGGAAATGGATAGAGGAGAGCACAGTAAAGAGAAATATCCCATTATGATGGATCAAGAGGAGATCCAAGAAATTCTATAGAAGGTAGGAATGATGCTCAACAAAATACCCTACTAGTATAATCTCAATAGGAAGAAATGAATAATAGCCGAGAGGGAAGGCTTGTAGAGTGATGAGGAAGAGGTAGAGGATATTCGTATTGTGGATCACATTGAAGAAATATTGTGTGCCACATATGAAATAAATACTAGAGGAGCGAGATCTAATGAGGAAGCAAGTACCCATGTCCAGATCCGAATCATTGTGGAACCTACAACCCCATGTATGATTAACACATCAACAAATAAAGCGTTGTTTAGAGAACTAGTGATCGATGGTCAGAGGAATCTAGGAGATCAGAATAGAAGCATGGGTACAAGTGGAAGTACCAACAAGAGTGTAGGTAGTGGTACAAGTGGAAGTACCAGTATCAATACTAGTTGGAGTTCAAGTCTGAATAAGAGTAAATAGATAGTAGTATCGCGCGGAGAAGGTACAACACATTCTACAATGGTAGGTGTAGATCTAATGATAATATTACCAGAGTTCCATGGGGATGGATCAAAAGACCCAGAGAAGCACCTATTCATGTGCGAGGGAATATGGGAAGTGAAAAGAGTCACTGATGAGACAACAAAAGTAGCATAGCTAGCAATAACATTCAGAAAACGCGTGCTGGATTGGTACATAAATATAGTAGTAAACAATTCAAAGGGTGTGTCGGGAATAGTAGTAGAGATCAGGCAGGCACTAATCACTAGGTTTTAGAGGCCGAAATTAGAGGATCAGTTTATGAATGAGATGATTGAGGTTAGACAGAAACTAGGAGAGTACGTATGGGACATTGATCAAAAGTTCAAGACACTGAAAGTTAAATTGAAGTATCCCATTTCAGACATGTAGCACAAATAGTTGTTTATAAATTATCTATTACCACATTTCAAATATCCATTAAGACAAAAAAATTTCAAACCTAGGTAGAGGCACTGCAAGAAGCGATGCAATTAGAGGAGAATCAGTATAATAAGACAAATCCATCTATAGAGGAGTTTAATGAACACCTGAAGAACTTGACAGTGCAATTAAACCAGCATAAAAGTAGGCAGAAAAGAGAAGTAAAGTGGTGTACCCTGTGCAGATCATAGGGACATCACAAGAATGAATGTCCAAAATTTTCTCAGTACCTAGGAGTAGGGATGCCAAATCCATTGCCTATAAGAGGGCCTTGGTGTGAAATATGCAAGACACATGGGAATGATCCTTATCACAACCCTATGATGCAGAAGTCCAAGACAAACCGATGAGTACTTTCTGTAACTTTTGTAAGTTAGTGGGACATGAAGAAAAAAATTGTTGAACCTTGGAGTTAATGAAGAGAAGAACCTTAGATGCATACAAGATGCATGTTGAGTTGATTGCAAGACATTTTGTGCCATAGTTTTGCAATGAACAACAATTTCAAGTAGTACCATAGTTTCAACAACCCCCGTAGTATAATCAGACACCACAATATCATCAAGATAACATGGATCCACAGGGGAATAGAGGAAGATTCAAAAGAAGAGGAAGAGGAGGAATGTGAAGAGGTAGAGCGCCTATTATCTGCCATAATTGTCAGCAACAAAGACACTATTCCATAGGTTTTCCTCAACTGAAAACAACTTGAATGTACTTCCGCACAACAGATCACGTGACATAAGAGTGCCCGAAGTTAATGACAAAGATAGAGGAGAAAATGAATCCAAATAACTAGAATGTTCAGTGGATTTCTGCAGAAATATGGGATCTCGAGAGGAACATCAATATAGTGAATACAGGAGTAGTGAATACGGGAGAAGATGCACATGATTAGAAGAAGGAATCTCAGTGCTAGATTCAGAAGAACACTCAGCCACAACAACAGTTTGATGCAAAGAAGGAGAAGGAAAATTTCAAGGAAGAAAAGAAGGTGTTCCATAAGGAGAATGTAGCCTCCACATCATATACTACACCAAGGTATGATACTGCTATTTTTTATATACCTCAATTGTTGGATCGTACTTACAAAGGAAAGAAAACAAATAAAGTAAGTAACTTAAAGGATTTCCCAGCATCTTGCTTTAAATTACTTAATGATAAGACTGCCATGGATTTGTTTAAAAGTATGCTTGAGAAATATAGCATAGAGGAAGGGGTAGGAACAAAACCAAAGAAGATTTATCAAGTCCATAGAAAGAAAAGAACTAGTAGAGAGTTCATATTGAATGCAAATATAGGATACTTTAACATGGGAAATGTTATCCTATACTTAGGATTAGATTTCAACATTTTTCCAAAGAAGACTTGGGAAGCAATGGGAGAACCTACACTAGGGTATTCCAATATCCAATTGAAGATATCAAACCAACAGAGAGTGATTCCCATAGGTAGATTTAAGAATACAACAGTGGATCTATATGGTGTGCGCACCACAACAGACGTTGAAGTGATGGATATGGTGGATGATTCTATACCATTTTGTGAACTATTGGGAATTGATTGGGCCTTTGACAATCATGCCATAATTAATTTAAAGACTAGAAATATGATATTCAAAGTTGGAAAATTTAGGGTAGTATCACCTTTAGATCCCTCAGATTGTGAAAGATATGTAGAACCTAGGCCTGGTAGTGTTCTAGAGGATAATTTGAACCAATTGTATAGGACTACTACGCAAGATGAAGACTATGTGAATCCATATGCAGATGGAATACTCAGTTGGAGTATAAATTCCTACATGTCAGATTCAGATACTGGAGTAGAAAACTTGAAGAAAATATTACACGAATTCTCTACTAGGAGCTGCGCCAGAGTTACATGCGTAGTAAGATGAGTTGAGACAGAAGTAAGATAGTTTCCCAGATTTAATGAAGAGGACAATTTAGAAAACTTCCCGACAGAGTTCGAATCCAAGGTTTTGGTTAGTCAGATATTATTAGTGTTGGATATAACACTAAGGGACACACTTGCACGATGGTGGGGTGCACATATGAAGGTAACTCAGGACTGGTATCAGTGTAAGTGACTGATACACATAAGATTTGGTAGGATTCAACAGGATAGACTATTACATAAGTATGATGGAAGAGGGAACCCAAGACAACACATAGATGATTGTGTTACTAATTGGATATTGGTAGCACCTGGGGAATGGATGCATTACTTTATTCATACATTAGAAGGAATACCTAGTAATTGGTACAAGGAGGAGGAACTGCGTAGAGAAAATACAAGTTGAGGCGTAGTGTAGCAGAAATTTATTAGGACCTTTTCATTTGAAAGTGAAAATAAATGGGTGGATCTAACATTACAGAGTATCAAAGGGAAGATATTTGAAGAGTATGGGGTAGATACAGTGACATTAGACAGAGATTAGAGAAAATAAACACTTGAGAAATTAATTTAAAGTTATCAAGTCGGAGAGGATGAAGAAGTAGAGGAAAACCCACGTGACATACAAATATTAGAAGGGGAAGGAGAAATAGGGTTGGAAGGACCCATGTTACAATAAGAAGATTTTAATACACCTATGAAGATTAAAAGGGTCAATATTGGGATTGAAGAGAAGCCCAAGATATCCAGCGTTGGAGATTAATGGGACAATGAGACAATGGAAAAGATAATTGAATTACTGTGTGAGTATAATGACTTATTCCCAGCCACATTTTCAGAGATGAAACGGTGGCAAGAGAACTTGGAGAAATGAAGATACCCCTTAGAACAAAGGCAAGAATATTTAGACAGATACTGATCTAGATGGATATCGGTGGCCATCCACCTTTTCCAACTGATTCAAAACAATTTTTTGACAATTTTGGCAATTTACTATTTTTAGTAGTTTTAACTTCCGGGGCCATTTTAAGGGCCTAAATGAAGGTTTTTTAGGATCAAGCTCCTCAATGATATCCAAAGTCATTATTGAGCCCCCAAAATGAATCTCCTCGATGATACCTTTCCAACGGGCTATCACACGCCTAAAACAAAGATCATATGCAAAAGTTATGACCTCAGGAAGTTGATGTACTAACTTACCCAAACGTGGTCCACATGACTTTTGGCGCTTCATCTCCTAGGGTTAGGTTTTTGGATGTCTAGGGTTTTTGGCATTCTTGTTTATTGTAAAAATGCCTTCAGAGCCTCATTGTAATATTCTTCTTGCAAATGCGCGTAGTCATCACATCTCTTCTCAGAGATAAGCCACCACCATTCCAACAAGCTTGTTTCCGCTGCATTTTACAGTTTCAGCTTATTTCATTATTGAATAGAAAACCAATTTTACTGTTTCTCTATTATTTTGTGTTAAGAACCTGTTAATAATCTATATTCATTTTGTTCTACTCATAAAATCTGGATCAATCGTATCAGAGCAGTCTGCTCCTTGTTGTCTTAATGCATGTCCCCAACGAGGTCAGAGTACAAAGAGTTGGGTCTCGAGCTTGTTTCTCTTGAGGACAGAAGCTCTCGCACGCCGAAGTGACCTCTCATGGAAGGAGAAAATAAACATGATGGGACATGAGATCCTTTCAAACTATTGATTGAGGAATCCCTCACACAACAGAGGAACGAGATGTTGGATAGTTTCGCACAAATCCTTCGGCGGCTACCAACAGGCAATGCATCTTTTTCGAACGGAGGCGCCACCCCCTTAAAGGTACAAATAAACTTTGATATTACTATATTTGAAGGTTAGATAGATGCAAATGCTGTAGAAAAGTGGTTGAATCTACTGGAAGGGTATTTTTCTGTCCATAACTTTTTGAATAGAGAAAAGATTACGTTTGCACTCCTCAAATCCGTTCCCCATGTCAAAGATTGGTGGGAAACCTTCTGTGAGAAAAAGGAAACAGAGGAAACCTCATTGTTTTCAGTCACGGCCACCTGGGAATCCTTCAGGGATGCTATTAAGGAACAATACTACCCTGTCAGAAGTTACGACGACTTGTATACCAAATGGACCACACTGCAGCAAAAAAGAGACCAAGCAGTGCCAGATTTCACAAATATCTTCCATACCTTGTGCACCAAGCTGGGTATCAAAGATTCAGAGCGACATCTAGTACTCAAGTATCGTAGTACTCTGCATAGATACATCTAGACCGAAATGGAATTTCTAGACATCTCATCCTTGGGCATGGCCTACGGATATGCCGTGAAAATCGAGCAGAAGCTGAAACAAAAGATGTGGCAATTTGGGCCTGGGAACCCCTCACAACAAAAGCCAGGAAAGGGAAGCCCCAACCCACAGAACAAAGGACAGGGAAAATATGGACAGTATCAGGACTACCGGTCCAAGCCGCAAGAAAATAAGGTCAACGGAAAGACAAATAAAGATACCGAGAAGTGGTGCGACTTCCATAAGAGCCCTTGGCATAACACTACTGACTGCCGCTCAAAACAGTTGCTGGTGGCCGAAGTGAAATCCTATGAATCAGATGCAGATTTTGATTCTAATCTAGAACTAGAAAGGGGAAGACAGATCATTGACGCGGAACCCAGTCCCACCGTTGCCACCACCAAGCTCCAGCCTGGTGAACGAGACAAGCCAGAAGAAGGAGAGCACCTCTTCCATTCACAGATGTGGGTAAAAGGCACCCCGTTGCGGCTGGCCCTGCCAACAACACTGCACCCACAACCGTACACCATTGGATGGCTCCGCCAAGGAAGTGATCTCCGTGTCAGCCAATAGTGCCGACATTCATACGACATCAAGCCCTTGAAAGACGAGGTATTGTGTGATGTTTCTCCTCTCGAAGTTTGTGATGTTCTTTTGGGCCAACCTTATTTATGGAAATGTCATGCTGTATATGAGTCTAGGCCTTGTAGTGTTATTATTAATTTGAACAGGAAATTGTATAGGATACCTGAGGCAGTCCCACCTAGTGCTATTTCCTTGATCTTTGCTAAGCAATGCATGAAGGTCATCTCTTAGACAGGGAAGTTTGTCTTCTTCATGATTCTCTCTTAGAATAAGTGAAATATCACAGCCACATCTAGGGTCTCTGCGGCCAACCTCTCCACAAAGTAGAAGCAAGTAGATAAGGTCGTGGAAGAATACTCGGATATCTTCTCCTCACCTACAGAAGTACCTCTGCACTACCAGGTCAAGCAGCCCATCGATCTAACCCCCGACACACCGCTTCCCAATGGGCCAGTCTATTGTCGCTCTTTGTTAGAGAATGAGGAGATCAAGCAATAGATCCAATAACTTCCCCACAAGGGGCACATTCACCCCAAGTCATCACCTTGTGGGAGCCCAATCGTGTTGGTACAGAAGAAAGATGGAACATGGTGACTCTGTATTGATTATCAGGCTCTGAATAAAATCACAGTAAAAAACTGGTACTTGATTCCCCAAATCGACGACCTCCTTGATCAACTCACGGGGGCCAAATAATTTAGTAAGATTGATCTGAAGTCTGGCTACCATCAGGTCCCGATAGAACAGACAGATGTATGGAAGACTTCCTTCAAGTCAAAGGAAGGCCTTTTTGAATGGTTGGTCATGCCCTTTGGTTTGACAAATGATCTAGCCACTTTCATGAGGATGATGGACGATATCCTGCGACCATTCACCAATACTTTTGTAGTGGTGTGTCTAGATGAAATTCTAATTTACAACAAGACTTGGGCCGAACACTTGCAGCATATTCAGCAGGTTCTGCACACCCTGCGACAACACAAGCTATACTCCAACTTGGAAAAATGCTCCTTCGGCATGGACAAGGTCCATTACCTGGGACACATAATTGATCAGCATGGTGTACATGTGGATCCAACCAATATCGAAGTCATCCGTGACTGGCCAGCCCCAACAACACTCACTGAGCTCTAGAGCTTCTTGGGCCTTGCCAATTTCTATTGCAAGTTCATGTTCGGATTCTCCCATATTACATGGGCCCTCAGCCAAATAAATAGGGGTGGTGGTAAGGAAAAATTTGCATGGGTCGGTCCCAACAACAAGCGTTCAATGATTTGAAGCAACGCTTGTGCTCAACCCCAGTACTTTCACTACCATACCTGCAACATCCCTTTGAGATTGAGACAAATGCTTCAGACTATGCCGTGGATGTCGTTCTCACTCAGCACGACCACCTTATGGCCTATCATAGTGATACACTGTCAGATACTGTCCGTAAGTACCCTAGTTACAACAAAGAAATGTAATCCATTGTGAAAGCCTGCCGACAGTGGACACATTACATTCTTGGGAAGGAAACAATTATCAACATTGATCATAAGCCACTACAATTCATGTAGACACAAGGAAAATTATAGAATGACTGCCATCAAAAGTGGTCCACATACTTGCAGCAATTCCACCTCAACATCAAGTGTAAAACAGGAAGCACCAATCGCGTCGTTGATTGCCTCAACATACCGCCAGTCGTGACACTCACAATGGTGCTAGACTCTTGCGTTCATGAGACATATGGATGGCCCCAACTCTATGAGATAGACCCTGACTTTGCCACCACCTACCAAATGTTGGGTGCGAACGCAGTTATCGATAATTTCCATCTTTAGGATGCGTTGTTGTGTCGTCTGGGCCATATTTGTGTTCCATCAAGTGAGTGAGAAAAGATGATCTGGGAAGCCCACTACATTCGGGTGGCAGGACACTTCTGCGTCAAAAAGACAGTGACGATGCTACATAAACATTTCTACTGGCCAAAACTTCGATAGGGGGTCAGAAGGTATATTAGGTCCCGCACTGTTTGTGCTATTGCCAAACCGACCACTAAGAAACAGGTCCTGTACACCCCTCTTCCTACTCCTGATAGGTCATGGGAATCCATCTCAATGGATTACATCTCAGGCCTCCTATCCACCAAGCGGGGAAATGACTGTGTTTTTGGGTTGTTGATCGCTTTTCTAAGATCGCGATTCTGGTTGTCTGGAAGAAGAGTATCACAGCAGAGGCTACTGCCAAGCTCTTCTTTGAATGAGTCTGGGTACATTTTGGAATCCCACAAACCATTGTCTCAGATCGGGATAGTAGATTTTTCATCACATTTTGGTTGAGCCTCTAGTCACTGATGGACACCAAGCTCACCAAATCCATGGCCTTCCACCCCCAGACAGATGGCCAAACCGAGGTTGTAAATCGAATGATTGTGCATATCCTTCGCATGTATAATTCAAAGCACCCTCGCACATGGGATGATATCCTTCCCTATGTCCAACATAGCTACAATCGAGCCCTGCATAGCTCAACCGGCCACGACCCATTTCAGGTGGGGATGGGATTCCAACCATTGGGTCCCATAGATGTTGCACTTCCCCTTGCAGTCACCTCGACCGACTCATCTCCTACTCCAAATGAAGCTGGAAAAGCCACCCGGTTCATTGAGCGCATCCATCACATCCGCCAACAGGTTTAGGATATCCTACAAAAGTCTAATGACAAGTACAAACAGTTCCATGATCAACATCGGGTGCCACATAAATTCCAGGTGGGCGACAAAGTTTGGTTGCACTTGTAGAAAGATCGCCATACAGAACCCCATCAGAAGCTTCTCCCACTCCTTTATGGGCCATACACTATCACCAAGGTCATGGGGGATAATTCTTTTGAGCTCAATATTCCTCCTTTCCTTGGCCTGCACCCAGTGTTCAACGTGGATCTTCTTTGCCCTTATTTCCCACAATTATTGGACACCTTAGAAGTAGCAGAACAACTGACACCAACAGATCTCAAACCCACCTACATACAATAGGCATCCAATGATCATATTTTTGACATACATATCAAGGGCACACGACAACAAAGGATCCAACTTTATCGAGTCGTCAAAGCAGGGCAACTCCTGCACCAAGGCAAGTGGCTCACCCGAGGCCAAATTCAAAAGAAATTTCCTCATCTAATGGGGGACCTCACTGCAATGGATAACATTGCTTCCTAAGGAGGGAGGATTGATTAATATGGATATCAGTGGCCACCCACCTTTTCCAACTGGCTCAAAACAGTTTTCCGACAATTTTGGCAATTTACTAGTTTTAGCAGTTTTAACTTCCGTGGCCATTTTGAGGGACTAAATGAAGTTTTTTCGGGAATTATCTCCTCAATTATATCCAAATGAATTATTGAGCCCCCAAAATGAATCTCCTCAATGATACCTTTCCAACGGGCTATCACATGCCTAAAACAGATATCGTATGCAAAAGTTACGACCCCAGGAAGTTGATGTACTAACTTACCCAAACAGGGCCCACATGACTTTTGGCACTTCATCTCCTAGGGTTAGGTTTTTGGATGTCTATGGTTTTTGGCATTCTTGTTTATTGTAAAAATTCCTTCAGATCCTCATTGTAATCTTCTTCTTGTGAATGCACGCAACCGTCACATATCTTCTCAGAGATAAGCCGCCACCATTCCAGCAAGCTTGTTTCCACTGCATTTTATAGTTTCATCTTATTCGTTATTGAATAGAAATCCAGTTTTACTGTATCTCTATTATTTTGTGTTAAGAACCTATTAATAATCTTTATTCATTTCGTTCTACTCATAAAATCTGGATCAGATACCATACAGATTAAACCCCATCTATAAGCAGAAGGTGAAGGAAGAACTTGATAAAATGCTAGAATCAAGAATCATAGAGCCTGTGGAAGAATCATAGTGGATTAGTCCAATGGTGGTCTAGGAAAAGAATAATGGGGGGAATTAGGATATGTGTGGATATGAGGAAATTAAATGATGCATGGATGCATGATCCTTTTCCTACTCCATTTACAAACGAGGTTTTAGAGAATGTGGGAGGATAGGACGTGTACTCTTTCACAGATGGATTTTCAGATTACCATCAAATTAGAATTTCTCCAGAGGACAGGTACACAACTGCATTTGAAACAGAGTGGGGGTCACATCAGTACATGATAATTCTATTTGGTTTAAAGAATTCACCAACAATATTTTCTAGAGTAGTAATAGCTGCATTCAAGGACTTTATACATACATTTTTAGAGGTTTATCTGGTTGATTGGACATTATTCAGTTTATTGAAGGACCATGTAGAAATTTTGAGGTTAATTTTAGAAAGATGTAGAAAATGTCATATCTCATTGAAAATTAAGAAATGTATATTTAGCACAAAGTTTGGCATCCTACTTGGGCACATTGTATGCAAACAAGGCTTGATATTAGACCGTGCGAATATTGTTGTTATTGTCAATTTACCACCACTAAAGTCAGTGTGCCAGTTGAGAGCAACATTGGGCCACACAGGCTACTACAAGAAATTCATAAAATTCTATGCAAAGATTATTGCACCCATGGAGAAGTTACTGAAGAAAGACATCAAGTTTCAGTGGAATAATGAATTCCAAGAAAGCTTGGACATAATGAAAGAGAAGATGGTGACAACACCAATTTTGAGCTTTCCAGATTGGAAAAAACAATTTAATGTGAATGTGGATTCTTCATCCATTGCACTTGGAGAATTTTTGGCACAACGAGGTGAAGGAGAAATTGATCACCCAGTATATTTTTCTAGTAGAAAATTTTCTGAGTCTGAGTAGAACTATAATACTACAGAAAGGGAAGGTTTGGCTATGGTATATTCCATACAGAAGTTCAGACATTATTTATTGGGTCAACATTTTAATATGTTTACAGATCATTCTGCTTTGAAGTACCTAGTTAACAAGACATCGTTGGGGGGGAGGATTTGTAGATGGTTTTTATTATTTCAGGAATATGATTTTGAAATCATAGTAAAAGTTAAAACCAAGGAAGCTAAACGCAGGACCAGATCATCTGTCAATAATTACTAATGGAGAGGAGACAAAGAACTTGGAGGAAAATTTTCTTGATGCTAACTTATTTTCTATTCAGATTGTTGATGATTATTTCGCTGACATTGTTGGATTTTTGAGCACAAGAATGGCTCCCAAGGAATTTACTATCGCATAAAAAAAATAGTTGGTAGTGCGCACTGCATACTATAAGATGATTGCAGGTCATTTATACAAGTTAGGCGTAGATGGAATTCTAAGAAGATGTGTGATGGAGGATGAACACTCCATGGTACTAGCACAAGAACATGAAGGTATAGCTGGAGGGAATTATGTAGGAAATCCTACATCACAGAAGGTGTTGCGCGTAGGATTATGGTGGCCTACAATACATAAGGATGCAAAGGAATACTTCCAGACCTCGGATGTCTTTCAGAGGGTGGTAAAACCATCCAGAAGGGATGAAATTCCACTTATACCCCCAGTAACTTTACATGTATTTGATAAATGGGATGTGGATTTCAATGGACCCATTAACCCACCGACAAGAAGGTCATGTGATTGATACATCATCACTGCAACAAAATACTTAACTAAGTGGGCAGACGCATCCCCAGTGAAGGATTCCAGTGCATAAAATGCAGTGCATTTTCTCTTTGAGAACGTGGTGACCAGATTTGGATGTCCCAGAATTTTGTTGAGTGATTAGGGAACTCACTTTATTAACAATACAATTAGAGATATGATAGAAGAATTGGAGATACATCATCATAAGAGCACACCTTACCATCCCCAGGAAAATGGTACAGTAGAATATTTTAACAAGATTCTAGAAAATGCATTGACAAATATTTGCAATGTGAATAGGGATGATTGGGATTTGAAGGTATCAACGGTGTTATGGGCTTACAGGACTACATGCAAGAAGATTATAGGACAGACACCATTCAGACCGGTGTATGGGCAGGGGGTAGTGGTTCCATTTGATTATTTAGTACCTAGTCCTGGGATTGTAGCAATCACCAACATGATAGAAGAAGGTGTTGTGTAGGAAAGATTGTATCGACTGATGGAGCTGGAAGAAGACAAAATTCTAGAAGTATTTCACCAAGAAGTATAGAAAGCGAAGGACAAAGTTTGGCATGATAGGAACATAAAGAAGAAAATATTTAAGGAGGGAGATATAGTTCTCCTCTATGATAGTAGGTATTTACAACACCCTGGGAAGTTCAATATGCACTGGTTAGGGCCTTATTAGGTAGAGGACATCACAAATGGAGGTGATGTGAAATTGAAATATCTTGTAGGGAAGAATCTCATAGGACTTGTAAATGGAAGTCAATTGAAGTTGTATCAAGATAGTCGACCTAACAAACTAAGGTAAGAACATAAAGAGGAGGTATGATTGTACATATTGTATATAGTAGATGTTAGAAGAAGAAAACAAAAATCCATAAAAATAAGAAATGTAATAAAAATAAAAAAAGAGAGGAGAATACTAGAAGGTTTTGATGTAATAGAATTGTTAGCATTAACAGTGCACTGCAAGAAAATCCAGTGTTGAAGACACCGTGTGCTAGAAAATAGTTGACAGGTATAAAAGTGTAGCACACAGGAAAAAGTGAAAACTGTCAATGCAGAACAATTATCATTATGCCGTCTCGCTATAAAGTTAGAAAAGGGGGGAAAATGCAGTCATTTGTGTTTTTATCTAAGGATACGAGCAAAGAGAAAAGCCTAAGTGTGAGAGATTGAGAATGCTTGATAGTAGGTTGAGATTTGTAGCACAGTAGTCTGGATTTTAGTAAGATATCACCACCACGAGTTGGAACACCGAGTAGGGCCGGTTGAAACATGAGAAGAAATGCTTGGGTGATGCAACCAGAGACATAGGGCATGCTGACAATAGTTGACATGGATGAAATCCACATGCCAGAGTATGAGCCACATAACAAGTAGGTGGAGGAGGAAGAAAACCCATCGCAGAAGGTCGAGCAACCTGAGGAAGACGCGGAAAGAACAGAGTATGACGTGTCGAGAAGAAAAGGGCCACAGGGTGAAGAATAAGCCATGGGTTCAATGTAGTAGGGCCTCAAGCCAGAAGAGGAACACGAAACAAAGAAAGAGGGCATACCGGAGGTCGGGGCATCGTCCCTGTGAGGGAAAAATAAAGCTTGGGATGAAAGTAGTGCACAAGGGATATCAAACACACAAGAAGAATTGACAATAGCAATGCCAAAAATCCCAGATGGAGTGAAAGAGGATGATGAAATGATAGGAGGTGTGAACACTATGAAATAATCAGACCACAATGTAGTAGATACCATCAAATTCCTGGATTTGGTGCTACACAATTACATGGAGTGTAAAGGAGAGGGCCCATCATGTGTGTTTCTATTGGAACCTGCGAAGTGGATCCTTGATCTCTACAACATAAGGATTATGAACTTACTAGATATACCGCACTTTGGGTGCGGTAAACATACCAATGAATGTGTGAAACGACTCCTAGCAAGCTTGCATGGAGGTGTCTTATGGATGGATAGACCAGTGCCTATAAATGTAGATTTAATATCAACAATTACTAGGCTACCCATGGATGGGGAGAAGCTAAAACAATATCTGGAGGATAAGAATAAGGAAAAGGCCATTTTAGATGAAATTAAGGTGAAATATAGCACAGATAGAGGGAATAGGGGGATCTATATCAATCATATAAATGATCCAGTGACAATATTTTATACAAGGTTGTTGTCATGTAAGTTAATGAGGAAATGTAGGAAGGAATAAGTACCAACAAAGTTGGTAGCAGCTGCAACACAGTGTGCGAAGGGGAGCTTGATGGGATGGGCCCCTTATTTTCTCAATTCCTTCCTGGAGGACTGTAAAGATACACAATAATGGGGCGATGAGTTCCACTACTCATGGTTACTCATCCTCATTGCACTTGTAGGCTAGAAAGAACTGCTATATATGTTGTTTCTTTAGAGATTAGGAAAGTGTGGCACATCTCGGTACACTTCCCTAAGGAGCATAACAGACTCGAAGAAAAAGAAGGTGAACAACGATACATTCATGCTATATATTTCAGATATCTAGGACCACTTATCCAACATGTGCAAGATTTCACCTGAGACAATCCAAGAGTTTGGACATATTTCTAATTTTCAGGCAACGCACCACAGTATGTGGTTGCAGGCAAAGAGGGATCCAACAAAGGAATGGTTACTACTGAGCTACTGCGAGATGGCACACGATATCCAAATGCAGGTCTAGGATTTTCCTAATTAATGGAAGGTGCCAATAAGTCCAAGAAGAGTGCCAACAATACAGACTGAGATGTAGGACAAAATAGTCCCTACGCAATAGACAAGCAAAAATGGTGCGAGAAAAAAGAAGATTGCAAAAAAAATCTAAGTGGGGGGAATCAACCCACCTCAAAAGAAATGAAGGATGCAGAAGAAACCACAGGGTGGTTCCACACAAGATCCACCATGCACAAGGAAGAAACTAGGAGTTACAAGAGAACAGGTGCGTACAACAGAATTGAGAACGTAAACACATGATATACCTATGGAAGAAGAAGTTTGACATGTGATAGGGGTGGACACATACATGCCATAGACATATGAGCCAATAGATTCTCAAAAGAAGATAAAAGGGGAGCAAGAAAGTGGCTCAAGGAAGAAGGCAAAGGCCCATATGACACCACACACATCACTGACAATAGATGATGTCAAACTAGTAGCTACAACCATTGAACATCGACTATCAGAGGATTGGGAGAATGATGAGAAGAATAAGGATTCAATTATCGAGCAGGTGAAGCAGGTAAAAACTACGCTAGAACAATTAAAGATCAGGGAAGAGAAACAATATAAAGACACACCAGTAAAGGAAATGGAAGGAATGCCAGTAGGGGAAACAATACAGATCATAGCCCAGGGGAGTGAAAATTTCATGATAACACCAAATATGTTGTACATTGATGAGGAGGCGGCACAAAAGTCTCTAAAGGAGATAAAGACATTGGACTTGGAATTTTCCAAGATCTCGAAAAAGGCACTATACAAATTGCAAATCAATGTCGCATAGGAAATCCAATCCAGGGCAAGGTTGGATGCGAAAAACTTATAGACAATGCAGAAGGATAACATCACATTGAAGGAAACAATTAGCTAGTAAGGGAAGGAGAAGTAGTTAGTGTAACATAAGGTAGAATACATGGAGAAACACATTGAAAAAGTTAGTGAGTTAGTTAGTTCGTAGGTTGGTTGGTAGTCTAATTTTTGTGAATGTTATCACAATCTGTGGAGATCGATTGTAATGGAGGAGGGATTGTATAGTGCACAACACTGGAGTTTGTATGAAGATTAATAAATAGCTGAAGAGAATCATCTTTGTGGACGTATCCCCAGGAGGGTTTGAACCACGGTATATCTGGGTTGTGTGAATGTTTGCAGTACTTATGATCATATTTTCTTTAGTGAGTTTATGATGAACATGTTAAAATGATAAAGGAAATAATATTTTGCACTAAGGATAAACTAATGAAATTTGTAGAACAACACTAAATGGATGGATGTCATAGTTAGTATTCAGATCTGAATCTTATGTTGCAGTAAATGAATATATGTCATTGGTATATGTTGTTATAATGGTTAATGAAATTATGTTGGAATAGTTGTGTCATTGGTCGAAAGTAAGATCCCGCTAGGGTTGGCATAATGAATGGTTATTCAAGGGCTAGAAGTTGAGTATATTTAATTCCACTAAGAGAGAAGCACATCCCATTCCATGGTTGCAGACACATGAATCCTATGAGCACCCATTGAAGCCATCTTGGGTGAGACTGTGCAGTGCACTCTGTGCGTTGTGTTTCCTTCTGGTATCCATAAGGGCTAATGGTTGAAGGGAAGTTTGTAATCTTGTAGTTAGAACCTAGGTCAGCCCATAACATCCAATGATGGTTCTGTTTCTAGTTGAAACAAAAAATATTAGATCGATAGGGATGTATCAAAAAATATAATGTGAGGTTTTAAGAAAGGGGATGTTTTTAGGTTAGAACCCCACGAAATCGTAGATTGAAAGATGGTTGAAAGTTCAAGAAATAGAGTTTTCCCACAAAGATAATAGAATCCTTAGGTTTAAGCCAAGACAATACTTGGAGAGATACGTATTCAATGAAATATAAGAGATTTTCTTTAGTGAGTTTCCTACGCTATTACAAGAGTGGATAGCATGCTTGAAAGATACCCATCCGAAAAATAGATTTAGATTAGTGGAGTGGACATAAGAGAGTATCACAAGGTTGAAGAGGGTGAATAACAAATTCAAATGCGCAGTATATTTCTGGATAGAGAGAATTATAGTGGGGTATATCACTAAGTTTACAGTAGATACATCGAAGTATTACAGTGTAGCAGAGTAGAAGTTTCTTAAGGGCCCAAGGGGAAGGTTTTTGTACACTTCAATCAAGATATTATTGCATGATAAAGGGATATTAACCATGGAATCAAATAGCTAAAATACCCTACGTGCATGGGGGAGTTAGGGGAAACACTAAGGAAGGTATGAGATGGAGGGGGAAATGGATAGAGGAGAGTGAAGTAAAGAGAAATATCCCATTATGATGGATCAAGAGGAGATCCAAGAAATTATATAGAAGGCAGGAACAACGCGTAGTGGAAGACCCTACTAGTATAATCTCAATAGGAAGAAATGAACAATAGCCGAGAGGGAAGGCTTGGAGAGTGATGAGGAAGAGGTAGAGGATATCCGTGCTGTGGAGCACATTGAAGAAATATTCTGTGAAGCATATGAAATAAATACTAGAGGAGCAAGATCTAATGAGGAAGCAAGTACCCATGTCTAGATCTGAATCAGTGTAGAACCTACAACCCCAAGTATGATTAACACATCAAAAAATAAAGCATTGTTTAGAGAACTAGTGATCGACGATCAGAGGAATCTAGGAGATCAGAATAGAAGCATGGGTACAAGTGGAAGTACCAGCAAGAGTGTAGGTAGTGGTAAAGTGGAAGTACCAGTATCAATACTAGTTGGAGTTCAAGTCCGAATAACAATACATATATAGTAGTACTGCACGGAGAAAGTACCACACATTCTACAATGGCAGGTGTAGATCTAATGATAATATTACCAGAGTTCCATGGGGATGGATCATAAGACCCAGAGAATCACCTATTCGTGTGCGAGGGAATATGGGAAGTGAAAAGAGTCACTGAAGAGGCAGGAAAAGTAGCATAGCTAGCAATAACATTTAGAAAATGTGCACTGGATTGGTACATAAATATAGTAGTAAACAATCCAGAGGGTTTGCTGGGAACAGTAGTAGAGATTAGGTAGGCACTAATCACTAGGCTTCAGAGGCCGAAATTAGAGGATCAGTTTATGAATGAGATGATTGAGGTTAGAAAGAAACTAGGAGAGTACATATGGGACATCGACCAAAAGTTCAAGACATTGAAAGGTAAATTGAAGTATCCCATTTCTGACATGTAGCACAAACCGTTGTTTATAAATTCTCTATTACCACATTTCAAATATCCATTAAGACAAAAAAAATTCAAACCCAGGTAGAGGCACTGGAAGAAGTGATGCAATTAGAGGAGAATCAGTATAATAAGACAAATCCATCTATAGAGGAGTTGAATGAATACCTGAAGAACTTGACAGTGCAATTAAACCAGAATAAACGTAGGCAGAAAAGAGAAGCAATGTGGTGTACCCTGTGCAGATCATAGGGACATCACAAGAATGAATGTCCAAAATTTTCTCAGTACCTGGGAGTAGGGATGCTAAATCCATTGCCTACAGGAGGGCCTTAGTGTGAAATATGCAAGACACATGGGAATGATCCTTATCACAACCCTATGATGTAGAAGTCCAAGACAAACCGAAGAGTACTTTCTGTAACTTTTGTAAGTCAGTGGGACATGAAGAAAAAAATTGTAGAACCTTGGTGTTAATGAAGAGAAGAACCTTAAATGCATACAAGATGCATGCTTAGTTGATTGCAAGACATATTGCACCACAGTTTTGCAATGCGCAACAATTTCAAGCAGTAACATAGTTTCAACAACCCCCGCAGTATAATCAGGCACCACAATATCATCAACATAACATGGATCCATAGGGGAACAGAGGAGGATTCAGAGGAAGAGGAAGAGGAGGAATGTGAAGAGGTAGAGGGCCTATTATCTACCATAATTTTTAGCAACAAGGACACTATTCCATAGGTTTTCCTCAACCGACAACAACTTGTATGTACTGCCGCACAACAAATCACATGACATAAGAGTGCCAGAAGTTTGTTGATTATGGTTGGTTGTCATTGATGTCAAACCTTGAAGAAAGACCCGTAGCACAAAGTTTTGGGTAATGGAACCAATAGTGTTTGATGTAAATATGACTCATTATCGTTTTGTCATGGTTGATAAGAAGTAAATATGGATGAACTCCAAAGTGGTCCCCTTATGGTGAAAGCCCTCACGGGAAGACGCTTTGTGGAGTAAAAGAACCCATGATTAGTTATGGAATAATGAGATGAGGGAAAGTGAATTTGTCGGGGAAAATATCCTAGATGGATAATTCTTGTCATGTCATTTTTGGTGGTATGTGGAACGTCACATAATTCCTCACGGTTAGAGAGTTATGGCCATGAGAAGTTGGAGACCCCAGGTTTGGGTAATGGACCCAAGTTTGTTTGATGGATAATGGTATGAGTTATGATATATTTTCAGATAATACTATTCTATATGGATATTACATGTCATGCCATTTCTGTTGGTATGTAGAATGTCACATAACTCCTCACGGTTTGAGAGTTATGGCCTTACGAAGTTGGAGGACCCTCA
>WSFP011384288.1:0-29078 GCA_009831015.1 Picea engelmannii
GTTATAGCTCTTGAGCTTCATAACACGACCAAGGTATTCTCTTGGCACCTAGGGACCCTCTGAAACTTGAATTTTGTCCCTTAAGACAACAATTCACTCTCAAATCTTGTCTCGTTAACCACTAACATGGACCATCTAGGCTCAGTCTCAAAACCATGGCTCTGATACCAATTTGTAATGCCCACAGTCGTCAACCTCTATAAGGAAATGTTACCCAAACAACCTTCTATTTTTCCAACTAGCTCTGATACCAATTTCTGACATCCTCGACCATCAACCTCTGTCGAGTAATGCTACCCAAACAACCTTATCTTTTCCCAACTATCTCTGATACCAATATGTAACCTTTCCGGCCTTAAACTGATAGGCCAGGCAATATTACCTCAGAAACTAACATTCTAGAGAATACACATATATATATCGATATATTTCTAATGCAATTTTAACTAGACATTAACATTTTGTACATACACATATTCTTGCGTAAGAGAAAATAATAGATACCAATATTTAACGAATGATTTATGTTCTACTATCACACAACTTAATGGAAAAATAACAGTAAAAACATACATGCAGTAATCACAAACAAAACCATAGATATAAAAACATATACAAATATACAACATGTAAATGAACAGAGAAATGGGTACTTGTGTTTTAATTGAGTCCCGCCAACTACGCGCATACCTTCCATGAAACTCCTAGCATTAGACCACGCTACTCATCACACTCAACAGTGGGTCACCCCCAAGATGGGACTAAACTCCATTGGGCAAGGGATTCTTAGGCTTGGAAAGGACAAGAGGGACGTTGCATAGAACAACAGGAAGTATTTTATCCTAGGAGCCACTTATGCCCACAACCCACAGACCCTCATTCCGCACATGCTTGTTCCACCCGAGGAGGGTACACCTTCACTATTACAATTCCATCAGCTACTACACCTCCCTTTCCTTGGGATTTAACAATAGGTTGGATCAGAATTCTTAGAGTACTGTAGATGCTACGAGACTTCCTCCAAGAGAAATCACTTCCCCAATGAACTCTCTCACCTTGGGAGAGTCACTCATAGGCTTGACAACCTGCTTCTTCAATTTAGCTCTTAAGTCAAACAGACACATGTGATGTCAACAACAAAAAATGGGTAAGGGAAAATAATATGGTAGAAAGCCAAGCTCATCCAAGGAACTATGTTGGAAGAAGCAACCAACCACTAAGGCACAACATAGGCTCATGCACAATACAGGCGCATCAGGCTTCATAGGAAATATTCAGGACAACTCTAGTATCTGCAGGTTACAATGGGGTGTGCATCAGTGGGGAGTATGGAGGACTTTCAGGGTGACTAACCTCGTGAGAGTGCAGATGGAATGGTGAATGGAATGTGAGAATCATGATAATGGTGATGGGAACCCCCCAACGAGATGACTTTCCCACCTAAAAAATACATATGCCCAGGTTGACACATGTCTCCCTGAAGCCACATGAGCTCCACTTAACAGTCGTCCCCTTTCCCCGGGAACTTAGGACAACACGGTTAAGTCAAATCTTAGCCTCTAGGAAATAATAATATAATATTATTCCTTTTAGAGGTAATCCCTCTAGATTAGCCCCTATTCCTAGACACTTATCCCCTTCCCTACATAGTGGAGCTTATTCCCCCATAACTCTTTCATCATGGAGGATCTACACACAACGATGTAATTTTTATTAATGATGCGAGTATTTATGTATACAAAAATCAGACTCATTGGCCTTAGCATCTGGCTCACCATCCTAATAAACACATAAGTCTCTTAGCTTATAACCACTTGACCCACTAGCCTATAAACATAATTACAATTCAATAGGGTCTCTACCTTGGGGTGTTACATCTGTCATCAAACCACTCTTGAAATTTCCTTTTCAAAATACGCAAACACTTCATACTACTTGAAAGATAGTTCTATGATCTACATAATTGCTTCTTAGATTCTCGTTCTTCAATATTCATATTTACTGGGAGTCTCCAATATGAGTGGTTCAAAAAGGTGGAGGAAGACTCCCTATTCTAGAGTAATCTTCCTCTTCATAATCTTTCTTAATTTTGAGATCTTCCTCTTTATCATCTTCCTAAATTCTGACATCCTCTTCTTTGCATGTAGATTCATCATGATCTCGTACTACTAAAAATCCTAAGATCATGATATATGGGAGTTCTTCATTCACCTGTTCTTTATTCATCTATTCTTTCTCTCTTTTCCAAATCATCTTTCATCTGATATCGGTATTTTATTTCATAGAAGTATCCATGATTCTTCTACAGTCACGATCTATATGTCCATAGTTGTGGAATTTGTAACATTCAATATTGTGTGGGGCCACATGAACATTTCTCTTTTGACCATTTCTTCCATAAGCTTTGCAATCTACAACTTTATGTCCAAATTTATTACAAGTAAAACAATAACCATACAAAAAAATGATACTTGGGAGTGAATGATATTCTTTGTGATTCCATCCTTATGAATTGTTTCCTTGGTTGATCATAATCGTATCTTTTGTTGTTTCCTTCACAATGACTGAAGCTTCTTTGATACCTGAAAGTGAAGGGTGTTCTTTGATATCCATCTCTTCTGTAGTCTTCTTCTTGATTTTTCTTCATTTCTAGAATTTTCTTCTTTGAAGGCTCACATTCTTCCTTCTTAATAGGGCCTCTGATGACTTCTACATAACTCTTATCCTTTTCTTCATTCTTCCTTTCTAGCAATTGGTAACACTTTCCTTCAAATTTCTTTACTGATGATGTGGAGCTTTCTCTCTCTTCAATGTTCTTGTTGAGCTTGACAACTTTAACTCTTAATGTGACAAGTTCTTCTTCAAGCTTCTTTAATATTCTTCTTTGTTCATCATCTGGATCTTCATGACTTATTCCTTTCGCTTTGCTTCTTCATGTTGGGTCTTCAAGCAAATAAATTATTCTTCAAGTCTTATTTATTTTTGACCAAATTCTGCTTCAATTTTCTTTAAGTCCTTAAATATTTCCTTGAGATTTCTAGTCAAAATAATTTCTCTCTTCTCTTCTTCCTTTGTTTTTGCTACTATTTCGGCTTCCAAAAAATTATTTTCTTCCAACTGAATTTTTCATTCTTCTTTAATCCTTTTGGATTCTTCTAATTGGACTTTTAGGTTTGTAATCATATATTGTAATTCTTCAGAGCTGGGATTTTGAGACCCCTTATTTATGTCTCTCAATTATTCCTTGATTGACTTTTTCTTCCTTCTTTCTTACATCAGGTCATCTAAAGTGATAATCAATTCTTCTTCAAAATTTTCTATGCCTTCTTCACAATATTCTTCTTTTGCATTTGTCGGAAATGAAGAGCATCTTTCATTTTGTTCTTATTCAACATATTCTTTATTCTGATTAGCATGCTCTGGCTCTACAAAAGAATGATATTCCTTAAAATATAGATTATGTAGCTTATCCCAACGCTCTTTGGTTGATGAACATTTTCCCACTTTGTCTTTTACCAGATCCCATAATCCTTCCAAGATGAAATCCATTGTTATTTTTTTGTTTCTCTTTAATTCCTTCTTGGATGTAGTCTTTGGTTTCTTTGAATTAGTGTATCTTGTAACAACTTAGTATCAAACATCATAACCTTGTGCTCCTAGAAATACTTTCATATTGTTTCTTGATATCTCATAGTTTATACAATTATGACCATCAAACTGTAGTACTCCAATCTTAGCATACTCCATGATCTTCCTTCTAGTGGTTAAATTATTTTCTTAAAGGACCTGCTCTGATACCAATGGTTGGAATACTGAGAAGGTGGGGTGAATTAGTATGAACATTTTTTACCACTTCCAATCACAATATGTAAACCTCAAATTTATCAGCAATATTCAATATTTTATCACTTATGCATTCAATATATCATTGCATCATAAACAATATCATTCATTGGTGCATAATAAACAACCACATATGCAAAGTACACCAAAATTTACGTGGAAACCCAAATGGGAGAAAACCACATCATTTTTTATTATATATATCAATAATACATTCATAGGAAGCATCAAATTCCAAATTCTCCATCACCATAATGAAGGAGGCTCCAACCTGAAGGAAGCTAAAACTCCCTGAATTCTTTAGCTACAACTGGAAGGACGCTCCAACCCCCTAGTTTACAGTCTCCAACCTAAAGGAAGCTAACAACACCTTAAGTTTTATGGATCCAACTAGAAGGAAGCTACGACCCCTTGATTTAAAGGCTCCAACCCAAAGGAAGCCCCAACTCCATGTATTCTCCAACATGAACCAGAAGGAGTTTACAACCCCATTTCCTTTCCCCTTCCAGACACCCTGAAAAACAAGTGTAGACTAAAATTTTCACTACCACTGATAAATCTATAACTTCCATTATCATCAACCAACCTATCGTTGTTACATCAACCAATCCTTGTCACTCTATCACATCAACTTGTACCTGATGATCAACCATTCATCCAACCTGTCACTGTCCCTCTCCTTGTCACCATCACTGTCACAGATATATCATCATCAACCCACTATAACCAAATCCACTCACATGGATACCAAAACCATCACTATGCCATGTAGATCAACCATGTACCATACCTATACCATATCATGCATCAACCATGTATCAGCCATGTACTAGAACCTATACGATACTATGTACATCAACCATGTACCGGAACCTATAACATACCATGCACATGAACCATACATCAACTATGTACCAGAATGTGTACCATATCATGTACCAATATCACCATATGTTCATCTATCAATGTACCATAGAATCATCAACTCATAAACCATATCACCAATATGTGTCTCAATATGACCAATCGTGTACCATAAGACATGACAAGTGTAGGTAGAATAACATCAATGATGAGAATACAACCATATACCTCAATCGTATACCAAAACCATGTACCATGTACCAAGCATCAACTATGTACCAAATGATGTATTGAAAAAGCACCAAAGAAAGTGCCTCATACATATTACACCATACACTAAGTGTATACCTCAACCATGTACCAACATCACAAAGATGTGCCTATAACAACCATGACATATTCCAAACTAGATACAAAGGTACCATAACATCACTCAACCATGTATCCAAGATGTACCTCAAACCATGTGCCAACATCCATAAATCATGTACCAAGAGATATCATATAGCATGTTCCATA
This sequence comes from Picea engelmannii, assembly GCA_009831015.1. NCBI lineage: Eukaryota > Viridiplantae > Streptophyta > Pinopsida > Pinales > Pinaceae > Picea > Picea engelmannii. The sequence goes on from WSFP011384288.1 coordinate 5,227, forward strand.
TCACGCATAATATTCCTCAATAATATACCGTACATCAAACCATATTCCAAGTATACAAAATGTGCCTCAAGGAATATACCAAAACATCCAATGCATGTACCTAAAAGATGTGCCATAATCTCATCAAGAAGTGCTTCAAACATGCATCAATATCACCAGGAACTAGACCTCATACATGTAATAAAAATATGCCTAAAAAATGTGCCACTGTCTAAACAATATACCAAATATAAGCCTCAAGCATCCACCATAAAAACACCAACATGTAACCATCAAAACATGCATATAGATATACCTTTAAACATGTAGTTGACCTGATACACAATATTTCAAACCTGGAACTCTTCCTTAGCCTCACCAACTTGGTACTAGCATCATTCCTCATATCTGACTTAGCTTCGTTGGATGAAAATTGTCCTCACGCAGGGTGTCATTTGATGGGCAGTAAGTGACATGTAGGGGTGCCTTGTGGGACTCTAGGAGTCTAACTTGCGAGCATCATCCAAACTAGGTTTTATCAGAAAACCCTCGCTCTCCTATGAAATCTTGAAACTTCCACCTTCACACTTTCTTTGTTGCATCAGACTTGCTACCTCATATTCTCCAAATAGATCAAGTGTGATCACATAGAAGATATTGAATAAAGTTGTGTGTGTAAGAATGAGAGGCTTCTTGAAGTGTACTTATACCTTTTCAAGGTAACTTCTTTCCTTAACTTTAGGGGAAATCTGTGATTTATTCTTACAACCACTTTACCCTTTAATTAATTACTTGTAACTAATTAAGGGCTTCTTAACCATTCTTCGGGGCTTTCAACTTCATGACCTCATAACTCCTCAATCGTGAGGAACTACGTGGTGTACCACCTACCGTTGGAAATGGTATGATAGCTACTATTCATATATGAGTGTGTTACTTTCATTTACATTGTCCTTCATGTCATTATTATTGATTAATTGGGTTGGTTTTCATTGATAGAAACCCTTGAAGCAAGTCTGGTCGCAAATTTCAGTATCCCCAACCATATGGATAAGGAAATTAATTTTGTTTGATGTATAATGGTATGAATATTTGTATATTTGCAGGTAAGACTATTCTAGATGGATAGTACATGTCATGTCATTTCCGGTTATATGTTGAACATCACATAAACCCTCACGGTTAGAGAGTTATGTCCTTGTGAATTTGGATTGCCCTATTGAGTTATATAGAAGCCTCTAAAAGGTAAAAGAAGTCAAATTATTATAGAAACCCCTAGAAGAAGTTGACTAGTCATAATGGGTGAAAACCCTAACTTTCTGAAGGTGTACATAGACTATAGTATATACAGGTCGCATACCTATGCATGATGCAATATAAACAAGGTGTTTATATACATGAGATGAAACATATACAGGTCACGTACGTATTGATTCTTTTTAGTATAGGCTAAGTACATGTACATGTTGGTTATAGGTCAGTGGAACAGGTTGGTTACAGGTTGTTGACATAGGTTGGTATAGGTTTATATTGGTATATATCACAATGATAGTGTGGCAGTGGTTTCATCATGTATTTGACACTTATATTTTAGGGTGGTTGGACATGGAAAGGATAGGTGTTTATAGCCACTTTCCCATTCTAGTCGGAGAACATAGGAGGTCGTAGCCTCCTTTTGGTTATAGCTAGAGAATTTGGGAGTTGGAGATTCCCTCATGTTGTATCTTGAAAAATATAAGGGGTCAGAGCCCCCTTCCATTCGTAGATGGAGAACAAAGGAATTTGGTGCTTCCAATGAATGTCATTCTTAAATACATATAAAAAAACATTCCATGGTTTTCTCCCACATTGGGTTTCCATGTGAAAATATTGTTGTACTATGTATGTGTATGATTTTTCATTGTTCATGGTTTATTTACTCTGCACTGGTTGAATGAAAATGGTATATTGATCATAAAGATATATAACGCTAACATAATGTGGTTAAAAGGATTAATAAGTGGTATAAACTTCTCATTATTGATTCACCCCCCCTCTCAGTAATCCAACAATTGGTATAAAAGAAGGTTCCTTTGGGAATCAATTGAACCACTGGAAGGTAGATCATGGAGAGAAAAAGTATGTATAAAAATGGAATACCACAGTTTGATGGAAAAAAATATGCATTATGGAGTAGAAGGATGAAAACATATATACATGCACAGTGATTTAAGGTTTGGAAATCAGTAGTTGATGGATACAAAGAACATGTCATTCCTCCAACAAATAAAAATGGAAGGAAGTTTAGTTTGAATAATTCGAAAGACAAAAATGTTATCCTTAATGGTTTGGCTAATTTAGTATATGTCAAAGTTATGCATTACAGCTCATCAAAGGAGATTTGGGATAAAATTCAGAATGTTTATGAAGGAGACACAAAATTCAAGTAAACAAAGCTTCAAATTTACAGAGGTCAATTTGAAGAGCTGAGGATGAAAGAAGATGAAAATAGTGTAGCCTAATTTTTACGAGTTGATGAAATAGTGAATGAAATTAGAGGTTTGGGAGAAGAAGTTAATGAATCTATAATTGTTCAAAAAGTGCTAAGATCTATTCGAATGAGATTTGATCCTGAGATCTCATCCCTAGAATAAAGAATAGATCTAGACTCTATAAGAATGGATGAGATACATGGAATATTCACAGCCTATGAAATGAGAATCGAATAGGATAATCTAGTCACAAAAGGAGAAACATTCAATGAATCCAAGAAATCAAAGAAAAAGGGAAAGTAAAAGATAAATTTAGATAGAAGCAACAGTGAAATCTCAGAAGATGATGAAGAAGTAACCAACTTCGTCAGAAGGATGAAAACGGGAACCGAAAACAAATACATTAGTAAGATACCATTGATTTTTTTCAATTGTGATGGTATTGTTCCTTTTTCTAACAAATTTCCCCATAAGAAAAAGAAACTAAATGAAGAAGATGATTCAAATAAAAAACATACATAAAAAGGAAAAAGAACAAATTTCCCCATAGGAAAAAGAAAAAGAACCAAAGATGATTCAAATTCAAGAAAATCCTTTTCACAAAAGAAGACAACACCTCATCAGACGAAGATGAAGACAATGAAAGATAGAAATAAAGGGTTCTATTCATGGAAATATAAAATTACGATGAAGAAGGAAACAAAGAAGAATATGAGGAGGCAGAAGTTGACTACAGAGAATAAATGTTGATTTCTATAGAATTTGTAAAAAGAGAAAATAAGAAAAAAAAGTCACTACAGGAAGAACTAAAATGAAAAGAGGAAACTCAAAACTCCAACTCTGAGGAACTAGAGAAGATGATCACTAAATTAAAAATTAAAGTTGAAGAAGAAAAATAATTGAAGAGGCACTCAAAGAACGGTTAGAAGAAAGAGACAAGATCACTGGAAATTTGGAAGAAAAAATTGTCACATTGAGAAAAGATCTCCAAAAGAAAAACATGCAGAACAACTCAAAACTTTTGAATTATATTATTGGAAATCAAAGGAAAAATCATGACAAGTATGGGATTGGGTACAATCAGATAGAGAACAGATCAAGCTCCGAAAAAACATATCAAGAAACACAACCAAGAGTCTATGCAGAGACATTCAGAGGAGACAATAAGTTTTACAAGGAAGATCACAAGGACAGTCTTCCACCTAGAAGATTCATGTTTTAGAATCAACGACAGTAAAAAACAAACATGCCTAAAGAAGAAGAAGGATTCAAAAGAGTAACTCCTTTCAGAAGGTCTTCAACTCCCATGTATCAAACTATCTTCTTTGGTTTATGTTATGCATGTAATAATTTTGGACATAAAGTTGTAAATTGCAGAGAAAATAGCAGAAATAGAAATAAATATGAAATTCATGCACAAAATGGTTATCCAAGAAGACCCAGTGAAACACAGAGAAGAAGCTACAAAAAATTTGAGTCCTTGAGAACTGAAGTGGAATGCTACAAGTGTAACAACTTTGGACGTGTAGCCAAAGATTGTAGAATGGAAACCCCTCCTAAAGAATCACAACAGAATAAAAACAAAAACAAACAAAAACCTCCAAAGAGAATATGGATAATAAAGAAGAATCAATATAATAATGAATAATGCACACTTTTTGTACAAGATAAACATAACAAACGTGGTTGGTCTGTTGAAAATGGATGCTCAAAGAACATGATAGGTGATTAGGAAACGTTTCTAACCTTGAGAAAGGAAAGATATGGATTAGTCTCCTTTGGAAACAACGACTCAACTAGAATCATTGGAAGAGGCACAATCAGAATTGAAAACAAGGACACTAAGGAAGAAAATGTTCAACTAGTGGAATATTTGAAACATAATATTCTAAGTGTAAGTAAGATGTGTGACCAATGTCACAAACTTTTGTTTGATTCATAGAAGCGTGAAATAAGAAAGGCAAGTTCAGGTAGATTGGTTGCAACAGTTGTAAGAAATTCAAGCAACATATATGTATTAAGTGAAATTGGAAATGAAAAGTGTTGTCCAGGAAAGGAAGATGAGGTTGGTCTATGGCATAGAACAGTGTGTCACATAAACTTTGAGAACCTAGTCAACGTCAACAAAAAGGAAGCAGTCAGATAAATGCCTCAAATAAAAAAGACAACCAACACCTTATGCAAGCATTGTCAACAAGGATAGAAAACAAAGACCAAATTCAAATAAAAGGAATACTCCACAACAAGGCCACTAGAAATCATACATACTGATCTAGTTGGACCAAATAGAACAAAGGCTTTAAAAGGTGAGAAATATTTTATGTTACTGGTTGATGATTATACAAGGGTGACTACAGTTTGTTTTCTGAGGAAAAAGTCAGAAGCTTTCGAGAAATTCATGGTATACAAGGAAATGGTTAAAAATGAAATGGATTCAAAACTCAAATGTTTGAGATATCATAATGGAGGTGATGGGTATTCTATATGCACTAATTCCCTCAATTAAATTTTCAACCAAGGGCAAGTAAACTTAGATTTGTGGCATTGTATTATCCAAGGAAGAAACACTAATGGAAGTATTATCTAACTAAAGACATGGTATACCTAGGTATCAACACTCTATCAATCTACTTTCTAAAGAGATGATTCTTTTCAATTTTAGTTAATCAACAAATTTTATATAAAGAAACCTTCAATTAATGAGATTTCAATAATTCTAGGATTATTAACTATTTACCCTAAGTAACCTCAAACAATGAATTTATGGACTATTTCTAAATAAGAAATAACAATCTATTTTAAATCTAGTTAATCTATTCAATATCTTTTTAAGTAAGCAACAAAAAGTAAGCTATTTCTGAGTGATTTGATCTATCTATCTCTGAGCAAGTAAGAAAATAAACAACTAACCTATCAATACTATTTTGACAAGTGAACTCTATTCTTAAAAATAACTCATAACTATATCTATTTCACGAAGAATAAATTTTAATCTACTTAATCAAAAGTAAAAGTGTCATGATTGTATTAAAATTCTAATCGATCAAAACTATTTCTAGCTTGCAGTAAAAGGAAAGAAAGTATTCAAAGGTGATGATTGTGTCTTTGGTGTCGAATAACATCATGATGGCATCTGACTATTAGTGACAGTTCAAGAGGAATTAATTCAATGTTGACTTCTACAGAGAAATGGAAAGTATGAATAAGGAAATCTAAAGAATTTTTTTCCATCATAGAAGAAACACTAAGTATTTCTGGAATCCATGTGATCTCTAAACTTTATACATCAATAATCAATGATTAAAATCACTCTTATTCAAATTCACTACTTCAAGAAAATATATAAACTCATGTGATGCAGGGGAATCATCAGCAAAGCCCATGTGGAGGGACAACTCAATGCCATATCACGCATTTTTAAATTAATCGGAATATAAAAGCTAGCATTTATTCTGCGGATCTGTTTTGAATGGATGATTGAAGAAGTGCAAAACACTTAGAAACTGAATGATCACGACAGGTCTGGGAGTTTCACTCTCAATATTGAATGTAACGGAGCTTGAGTAGTTGTTATTTGTTACTTCGATAGGAGAGGTAGTCGGAGGGAACCCTAGGAACCTTCCTGTATATGTAGATGCATGGCATGCCCAAATGAGGTTGTTGGAGGAGTATTTTCATTGAATAGGAAGTATAATAGTTTATTTTGAGGGAGATGAGACTCTGTTACCGTCTAGCCTGCACATATTGTAATCATACATTCATCTTAATAAAAAGAAAGTGGTTTTTCCTGCATATGAACTTTCTCTGTGTTTATGTATTTGTATTCATTGTTATGCTTTTATATGTCGTTCATGTTTTGAATGTATGAACTGGTGAAGAATTGAATAAGTTTCAATTGCTTCTCTTGTTTGAGTTTTCGAGTGCAAGGAGTTCGTTGAAAGAGTTAAATTAACCTTAGAGAAACATAGGAGAGGTAGCATTGATCTTCATCAGCAGAAGTGAAAGGAGTACACAGGAACAACTCTGTGTTGAGTTCAGAGAGAGACAAAGTTATAGACCACTCTATAAAGAGGAGCTCTACAAGGTGTTCATCAAGCAAGAGGAATGCCAGGAGGGCGAGAATAATTTATTTTCAAGAAATCCTTTGGATCAGAGTTTGATGAAATCCCAAAAACACAAGGAGTGCGTGGGAAATCAAAATCCTCTAAGGATCAATCTCATAAGGGATAAGGATTTTCATAGGGGCAGAAGAGACCCAATAGATGGACTCGAAGGAGGAGCAAAGCTCGAAGCCTTTGGATACTTGGAAAATATTCTAAGTCAGAGAAAGTCATAAGCTTAGGAGGGAGAGCGACAGTGGTCATTGGATCACCGATTGAGAGGAACAACAATTGTTCGATCAAATCAAGGCGTGTGAGCCTTAGCATTTTTCACATTCAAGAGAGGGAACTTGCCAAAGTTCCGAAGTCCCAAAGAAATTTGGGACTGTCCAATTGTCTGAAGTAAATCTCAAGCATCGGATCGTTTGAAGTAGATCTGAACCATCATATCTGAATAAAAGGTGGCGCAAATCTGTGGACCCTGAGTAAAGACCCAAAGTAAACATCAATCGTCTGATCCAGAGGGAAGGTGGCATAAACTCGTGGACTCCAGGTAAATACCTGAATTAAATGTCAATCATCTGATTAAGGAGAATTAGATCTAAATCACTGGTTTTGAAGAGACAGATCTTAGCCGTGAGTCCAGAAGCACTATCAATCTCGTAAGATCGATGGCCACGCTCGATTCCAGGGCCATAAATTGCCCAGATGTTAAAATTTTGAGGGTGGGCCGCAATTTCAACCATGGTATCAACAAAAGGATACGTGGTGCCTTGTAGTGAGTTGTGGGGTGAAAAGAAGGTTGGCCTAAAACTACCCTTGGTTGTGCTTCCAATCACTCACTTGCACGAGGTCATAGCCCAGGTGCATAAGTAGGAAGGGGCTAGTGGAGAGGAGCTAGTGCCCACAAATTGAAGAGCGCCTAGAGCGCTACGAAGAAAGCCCGCGGGTTCCATAGAACCTGTGCCAGAGGACTGAAGGGGTCTGTGTTAATTCACAAATGAGACCATTATGGTCCCAGAGAGCCAATTCAGTTCAGAATTGAAGATCCTAGACTGGGAGGTCGTACAGGCCCAAGGAGAGTAAGGGGGGCTTGCATCAAGTGGTATCAGAGATTAATTTTTTCTTTTAGACAACAGGCAAAAGAGGAAGAGAGATAAAGGAGATAGTTTGATATCATCAATAGGTATCATCGTTGATTTGTCCGTAGATTTCATATGAAGGATATAGAAAAGACAATATGACTACACCAAGTAGTATCATAACTGAATTGTGTCTGCACATTGTAAGTAAAGCTTAAAAGGTGAATATAAATAATCTGATGACATCAAATGGTCTAAGAAGTTGGAGTTTGCTTGTAGAACAATGGGTAAAGGAAAAGCGACAAATTATTGATGCTCTATAAATATTGTTGCAAAATGTGCAACAAATGGTAGATATCCAGGAGGGATGAAGACAAAAAAGATGGCTACTGAAGGCCATGAGCGTGGTCGAAGAGGAGACCATGAGAAGAAGAGTAAAGCATAAATTGAAAAGGAGATCATCGAGATAAGAGAAATAATGGAACAACTGACACTAAAGATGCAGCAGGAGACAAAGGTACATTGGAGGTACGAATGGCCTCTGAACAAGAAGGTAAAATAGCATGTTCAAAAGTTGTTGGCCAAAAAACAACAAAAAGAGATGAGGAAGTGGCTGAGGCATGCTGAAACCCTCAATGACACAGAGGAGGAAATGATTCATGTCTGTGAACTAGAGATTGGGAGAAATCTCAGTTATGAGGAGGAGAAGAGATCATTTGAGGATCTCATAAACTGCCAAGGGGGCAGAAGTGAACTTTCAAGTTGCTAGGTGAGAAATAAAAAGAGATCAGTGGATGGTCTCATAAACTTCCAGGAGGGTAGTGATGGAAGTTCATGTTTCTGTGTGGTCAATGGAGAGAGATCAGGTGATCTCATAGACTACCAGGTGGGAAGAGAGAAAATCCCAAGTTGTCAGGTGGTAAATGGATAAGAGATGAAATCAATTGAGAGTTCATATCAGCAAGGAGTGTTGATGGAAGAAGATTAGAGGTGTTTTCTAATCATTGGGGGAATTCAAATATTCCTGCCAAATAGTCTAGCAGATGCTAATACAAGCATTGCGCATGAGGATATAGTGCAACAAGAATCCAAGAAAGAGACCATGGATACAAGTGATTTTAAAGATAATTGTGTCTGTGATGAAGGTGCAGTAGAGGAAAGACAACCAACAAAGACTGTCAAAGAGGAGGATAAGGAGAAAACAATGATGTTTGCCCCAACAAAAAAAGAGGATAATTCAGATGAATTGCTAACTCAATGGGAGTGATTGTTGAATATGTTGGAGGATTGGTTGGACAATCCAAAACTAGAAGATGGCTTCCAAGATACAGTCATGCATATTTCAAGAGAAGAGCGTTCAGTAGAATTGCTCAAAATTTCCAGCCAGGAAGCTGAAAGGGAGATAATTGCAGCATTGGAGCTTGCAGAAGAAGAGGAAACAGACATCATAGATTTTTTTGAGTTGTATGAGGATTTAGAATCCTAGGAGAGAAGAGTAAATATGTAGAGTAGGAATCTCCAATAGGCCAAATTGGAAATAGGTGGAGGATAATACCAGCCTGGGGAGTAGCTGGAGGAAGTTGGAGCTGAACCAAAACAAGAGGAGATGAAAAAAGTCAGTCTGTTAGAGGAGGAAGCTGAGAAACAACTCAGTGGTGAGATTGTAGAACTGGAGTCTAAAATAGAGTGGCCAACTAATGCCACAAGAGATGAAGATAACATGAAAGTTCAGATTGCTCAGATTTATGAAGAGGAGAAAGAGCACACATTTCAATGTGCCCAAGAGATGGAGAAAGAATAGCATTCGGTGGAATTGCTCAAAAATTTCATCCAAGGAGTTGAACAAGAGATAACTGTAGAATACAAACCTACAACAGACGAGGAAGAAATAGATAACATGGATCTTGTTGATATGTTTGAAGAGATGGAGGCCCTGGAGAGAAGGGTAAAAATGCAAAAGCATCTTATCCAACAATTCAAGTTGGAAATTGATGGAGAGAAAAGGAAATAGAGCATACTAAAGGGGGGAAACCAACCCTATGGACCACCTGGAAAAAGAAATAGAGGAGAAAAATAGATTATTGATGAAAGCAACAAAAGAAGTAGACATCAAAGAAGTACGGGACAAAACAAAACCTGCAGGAGAAGTAGGGAAAAAGAAGTTGCAAGGAAAATGAGCAGATGAATAGTTCCAAGAGAAAGTATGGTACCCTCGAGGATCTCAACAACATGGCAGAGGGATCCATGAGAAGGAGCTCATGTTTTTCCCAGTAGTGGAGTATGATGCAGGATCATCATCATCAAAGCCCATGTGGAGGGATAACTCAGTGCCATAGCACGCCTTTTTAAATTAATCGAAATCTAAAAGATGGCGTTTATTCTGCAGATTCATTTTGAACGGATGATTGAAGAAGAGAGAAATGCTCGAAAACTAAATGATTGCGAGAGGTCTGGGAGTTTTAATCTCAATATTGAATGTAAGGAAGCTTGAGTAGTTGTTAGTTTTTACTTTTATAGGAGAGGTAGTCGGAGGGAACCCTAGGAACCTTCATGTATATGTAGATGCATGGCATGCCCAAATCAGGCTGCTGGAGGAGTATTGTCAATGAATAGGAAGTAGAATATTTTTTTTTGAGAGAGATGAGACTATGTTACAGTCCAACCTACACATATTGTAATCAGACATTCATCTTAATAGAAAGAAAGCATTTTTTCCTGCATATGAACTTTCTGTGTGTTTATGTATTTGTATTCATTGTTATGGTTTTATATGTTGTTCATGTTTTGAATGTATGAACTACTGAAGAATTGAATAAGTTTCAATTTATTCTCTTCTTTGGGTTTTTGAGTGCAAGGAGTGCACACAGTCCACAATGAGTGCGTTGATAGAGGTGAATTAACCTCAGAGAAGCTCAGTAGAGGTAGCATTGATCTTCATCAGTAGAATTGTAAGGAGTGCACAGGAACAACTTTGTGTTGAGTTTAGAGAGAGACAGATTTATAGAACACTTTGTAAAGAGGAGCTCTACAAGGTGTTCATTGAGAAAGAGGAACGTCAGGAGGGCGAGAAGAATTTATTTTCAAGAAATCCTTTGGATCTGAGTTTAACCAAATCCAAGAAATTCAAGGAGTGTCTAGGAAATCAAAATCCTCTAAGGATCAAGCTCATAAGGGATAGTTATTTTCATAAGTGCAGAACATACCCAATAGACAAACTCGAAGGAGGAGAAAAGGTCGAAGCCTTTGGATACTTAGAAAATATTCTAAGTTAGAGGAATTTGGAAGCTCTGGAGGGAGAGTTACAGTGGTCGTTGGATCACTGATTCAGAGGACCAACAACCATCCGATCAAATCAAGGTGCATGAGCCTTAGCATTTTTCACACGCAAGAGAGGGAACTTTCCAAAGTTCCGAAGTTGCAAAGAAATTCGGGACCGTCCGATCGTCCGAAGTAAATCTCAAGCGTCAGATCATCCGAAGTAGATATGAATTGTCAGATATGAATAACAAGTTGTGTGAATCGGTGGATCCTGGGTAAAGACCCGAAGTAAACATCAATCGTCCGATCCAGAGGGAAGGTGGCATAAATCTGTGGAATCCGGGTAAAGACCTAAAGTAAATATCAATCGTTTGATTCGTTGGTTTGGAAGAGACAAATATGAGCCGTCAGTCTAGAAGCACCATCGAGATCATAAAATCGATGGCCACACTCGATTGCAGGGCCAGAAAGTGCATGAACATTAAAATTTTGAGGGTGGGCCGCAATTTCAACAATGGTATTAGCAAAACGATATGTGGCGCATTGTAGTGAGTTTCGGGGTGAAAAGCGGGTTGGCCTAAAACCATCCTTGGTAATGCCTGTAATCAATCACTTGTGCAAGGTCATAGCCTAGGGGAATATGTAGGAAGGGGCTAGTGGAGAGGAGCTAGCGCCCGTAAATTGAAGAGCACCCGGAGCACTAATAAGAAGGCATGTGGGTTCCATAGAACCTACATCAGAGGACTGAAGGGGATTGTGTTAATTCACAAATGAGAGCATTACGGTCTCAGAGAGAAAATTCGGTTCAGAATTGAAGATCCTAGACCGGGAGGTCATGCGGCCCCAAGGAGAATAGGGGGGGTTTGCATCATCATGAACTCATGATTAAAAATCCTAATTCAAATTCACTCTGTGCAAACTTCTAATTATTTATCAATGTCAACTCGAAATTACAATTCAAATTCAACCGAATTTCATGATCCAAACTGAACTAATTCTACCATTGAAAATCATGTTTCGAAATTAACCTAAATGATTTTAGAAACCATAATCCAAAATATAATTATATCCCATGATGCTAAAGAAAAATCAATAAACAAAATAGACCTATATAGAATAATTAAAATGGAAATTAAATTTATCTCAATTCGAGCTATCAAAACTTGAAACAACTAATATGTCAATGCTTGCAAATAAACCAATCTTAAACTAATACTTTGTCTACACTAATGCTCTGTCTAAGTTAATGCTCTGTCTCAATTACCAGAATCAAAGTAATTAATCAAGACTTCAATAAAACTATCTAAATTAATATCCTCTAGGATGATTTATAGCTAAGAAGGAAAATAAACAATACTATAATTAACCAGCTCCTACAAGCAATCTGCAATTATGAAAAAATGAATTAGATTAACAAGTTATAATTGACATATACACAACAATTAAAATTGAGAAATACATGCAATAAAGAAACAATTGTGAATTCTAAATAAGCAACAAGATGAAAAATATATATATTGATATACACAGTCACCCAGACCAATGGTGGGCCCCCCAACAGGTCGTGGCTACACTCCAACAAGAAAATGCAGGTGCTAAATCAAATAAATATTGTTATTAATCATAAAACAATGTCTCGAACAAAATTGTAGATAATGTCTATATTAAAACAATAAAAAATATTCTCTCAGTTGTGCCATAGGTAGTGGTATTTATAGATAATTTACATCTTGAGAGGTCAACCACTGGAAGGGTCGACCTCCTATAAAAACAAGAAACTCATTAAATGAGTTCTAATTGCATCATCTTATAGAAATTTCGTGAGCCACTTAGCGATCAATACAACCACCCGTGTCGAGGTCTGTATCTAGAGGCCACGAGGGGGCATAAAACCTAGATCATTGATTCATTCACCAAAGGCCGCCAATGTACCAACCGCCAGCTCCAATGCGCTCCGAGTGTCGGATCGCGTGCCAGATCAATTATTGAATAGAGTGACGGACGAAGTGCTAGATGGAGGATCAGATCGCGATTTCTCCCTATTGCAAGAAAACCATGCATTAGATCTTCATAAACATCGAACTGAGCCAAATTAATCACAAAACCATTACATAGACATCAATTATACATACATGATGCAAATTCATGGTAAATTGATATATAAACCTTTGAGAATCCTTCAAAATGGCTAATATGAAGCATATCATATGTAATATCGATGCAAAATGGATTTGATCATCGCAATAAATAAATAAAAACATGAACCCAACATTACCCCCACGCCTAAGGATTTGCAGGTCCCTCTACAAGCAAAATGGAATTACTCGACATAACTAGACTCATGAAGGAGGGGGTGGATTGGCTTTAGAAGCTTCTCCCTCTTGTCATGGATATTTTTTCTTGGGCCTTTTACAATGCTTCAATTTCCTTTGGAGGCTGCGATTGGTGGTGGACATTTGATCAACCAATCATTGGAGAGAATCCACTTTTCCTTGCAATACCTCATTGTCATGATGTAGATACCTATCCATAGTTTTTCTCTCTTCCAACTGTTGAAGGAACTGAGCATTTTCTTCTTGTAATTTCTCAATAATTGGGGTATGATTACATGGTTCAAAAGAAGAGGGCTTGGATCCCTTGATGGATGTAGAAGGTATATCAACTTTGGAAGCTGATGTAGGCATATGGGAGGTAGGAGTAACTGATTTTTTGTGAGAGAGAATAGGTTTAGATTTAACTTCTTTATCACGCTCAAACTCTTCTATAGAAACTTCTCTGAGTATTTTATGGGGGCTTTCAAGATCATAATACACTTGGATAGGATCCGAAGTGCTTGGAGGTTTTACATTATGTTTTCCACTTGCACTTCAGGTACTTCTTCAAAAAAAATCCCCTTTTAACCGATTGGATCCTCTTCTATTCGTAGGGAATGAAGGAAAATCTTGTTGAAATGCATCTTGTAAATTATTTGGTTGAGGATAAACATGTGTTAAAGGCAATGGGAATTATCAATAAACATTTTAGTTTTCTTTCCCAATGAGGCTGCAAGGGAATCAACATTTTTATTGGCCTTTTGTTCAGACAGAGAGATAGTTTGATTTGGAGGGTTTAGAGTCTTTGGAGAATGAGGCTTAGATGGAGTAACAGTCCCTAAATCAATTGATCTCTTGTTGGTATTCACTGTGATATGGGGGTTTGAGAATTGATAGAGGAATTCATCCCATGTCTTGCCCTGTTTTGTCAACTCAGTTATGAAAAGCAATTTGATGAGGTCATGGTGGAACAAAATCTTGTGAGGATTGACCAATTTTTTACGCACTTGGGAATACATTTTCTCAAGACTTTTCAAGAAGTATAAAGGAAAATCCAGGCGCTTATTAAATTGGAAATGAGCTAAAAGACGAAAATGGAAAGATTTGAAGACATAGTACCTACCTTCAAAACTGATAATCTTGGTAATTATGATTAGGGGATTAATCAATTCATCCTTGATCCATTATTTGGATTACCCTTTAGCTCCATAAACATTTCAAATTTTGGGCTTGAATACTCTGTTGTAGCTTGGTCATGGAAATTGATGGTGCTTGAACCATTGATCCCCAACCCATGGCAATTTCATGGCTGAGGCAATTGACTCATAAGAGACCAAGAAGGCTAGAGACCCTACGCATACCAACCTCCCATCGAACTCGAGAGAGAATCGTAGTGATACACCATCTTTGTGGCCTTGTAGACTGGCCAAGAATGGTCCGCACCCTACACGAAGGAAAGTCTCTCTACACTCTATTAATTCAGGAATGGCCAGAAGCTCGATATAGGAGGAAGGTTCATAGAGTTTAGGCATGGTTATAGTGTGGAGGATTAGAAAAAGAATAGAATCGGGAAGAGGGTGAGCGTGAAACAACAAGTAGGGGATGCGTTGAGTGGAAATTGGGGCAAAACACCTGATTTTTTATGCAATCAAGGTGGAAAATGGTTGAATTCATGAGCGAATTCATCACAGACGATTTCCATGTGTGACTATGATTGCGCAACATTTGAATTTCAAATGGTGTACTTTGGAGGCAATTGAAATTATGTGTGAATTAGATCAATTTCCAAGTCTTCGACTTAGGCATTTAATCATAAAAATGCATTAAAAAAATTTAATTTAATTATCAACGTCAATTTTAACAACATACCATTCAATTGATCTTAACTTTCTAGTGAAACATGTGTATCAATTTGAACGATCATTTTTTGCATGCAATCGTGGTCATTTACAGTATATTCATACCTCATCCAATCCTTCATATGGCACTTCATTCGGTCGTCCAGATGGCACCCCATCCAGTCTTCCAAATGACACTCCATATAGAACTTCATATGGTACTCCTTTGCAAGTAGAAATTACCCCCATTATAATGGGCATTCACCCATAGCACTCATCTTGGGAAATTTCTGACAGTCATGGAGAACAAGCGCATGGACAGGATAAGTGTAAATATAATGATCCACTATTAATTTCCTTGTCACCATTCTTGTAACACTATAAAACAATTTGTTCCTCTATTAAATAATGTGTTCCTATGTTCATAGGCGTGTAACACACAATGATTTCAGCAGTATAGAATTTAGAATTTTAATAAAAATAACTACTGATATAATAGCCCAAAATATCGTGAAAACAATATAAAAGAATTTTTACAGAGATTCTACTTCCTCTTCTCATGGATTATAATATAGATAGGGAATTTTTATCATTTTTCATCTTAGGAAACCCCTCCCCCACTCCTAAGTATTGTGACACCTCACAATCAAAAATATAGGGAACCGATCAATTCTCCCAATAGCCTAAGATTTATAGCTTTCCATGTGTAGAGATAAATTTCACACATTAGTCTGATGAGACGGTTAAAGTATGGACCCACCTGTAGGACAAAACATCCTACATATAGTTAAGAATAGGTAGGCGAGGGAGTCTTAGGATAGTCTTAAATCTAGTTCCCAATGGAAGATTTATGGAGTTCATTGACCTTTGCTTAACAATGCATACTTCCTTTCATCTTTGTGTACAAGTAATATCGTACATCAGGACAAGTTTAAGATTCGTGAATTTTATTTATTGTTTGTCAAATCATCACCCTCGCTAGGTAGAATGCCCTACTCCTAGCAATCTTGTTCAGTACTCTGATGGTTTTTCCTAGTCATACCACAGGCCAATACCCATTGCCAGCATACATGTTCAGTGTCCCAATGGGTTAGTCTCGTACACCCTTTTACAACAGAGACTGATCCACCATATTTTAAATTTTTTATATAAATATTTATTTTTGCAAGAAGATGGGGAGACAACTCTAAAAAATATATATATTTAAGACTGGGATGGTCTTTATGTTAGAGGATGACTTTTCTTTATGTATTCCTTATATATTGTCCTGATGTAAGGGGTACTTAAGTGGACGTATCCTATCTAAATATATGGTATAATCAAGCATTTTTAGTGTATAGTGGATGGTACCATTGGAAAAGAACAGAAAGGTATATTCAGGATCTAGTCACTTTCTTCTTTTTTTAAGTTATAGTGATGTTTCCATGGCTAACTGCTAATCATACCTTCTTGGTACTATTTCATAAAGATACTTACTCACCTACTCAAGTTTCTTGGGGAAATTGTACGAGTAACCTCTAGGTTTGATAGTCAAGGTGTCACTTCCTTATATCCTCTAGTGGTGGAGGTTAAGAGAAACTGCCATTAAAGATGCCTTGAGAAAAAGGAAGATAGAAATCTTGCAAAAATATGGCTAATTTGCAGTAATTCATTATTCAATTAATTCTTAAGAAGACAGGAAGGTTCAAATATAACAATATATTTTTTGAAGGAAAATACTTCCCTCTTTTTATCCTTGAAATTGTCCACTTGTGGTGAAATGAATACCTGCAAAAATATCTAGAATTGTTTATCAACAAAAACACACTTCAAATTATTTACATATGTACAGTCGAAATTCAAAAAATTTTGAAGAATAGTGGGAGGGAGAAGAAAATTCCCCATCCACTAAGGCCAATGCCTTGTCCGTTGACATGACCTATATAAAATCTTCTTTGGAAATGGGTTTGTGGTAAAGTTTGAGTCGATGTCCATTCTTAATAAATTTTTGATGCCACATGTTCCTCTAGTTTTGAACTATCATTGTTCGTTGGATAACATCTTTCCTAATCTCATCCAACTCATTTAGTTGTAGGGCTTGTTGTTTTTGTGCCTCATCTAGGTTTAATCCCAATTTTGTGGCAATACGTAAAGTCCTTACTTGGAATTCTATTGGTAGAAGTACTTGTTTTCCATACACTAGCTTATAGGGGGTATGCCTAGTGGTGTTTCTCTAGGTGGTACGATATTCCCACAAAGCCTCTGGAAGTCTACCAGCCCAATCCCTATGCTTTAATTGAACATTCTTGGTTAAGATAGTTTCCAAAAAAATGTTTGTGGAATCTACTTAACCATTAGCTTGCGGGTGATATGGAGAAGACTTGCAATGCTTGATCCCATATTTCTTCATTAATTCCTTCATCAACTTGGAAGTGAACTGGGTTCCCTAGTCTGTAACAATTTCATGAAGAACACCAAAGAGGGTAAATATGTCTTCATAAATGAATTAAAAAATAGATTTTTCGGTAGCCCTAAATAAGGATTTTTCTTCTACCCACTTGGAGACATAATCTGTACAAAGAAAAATATAGTTCTTCTTACTATACATGGGTGAAATTGGTCCTACAAAATCAAGGGCCCTTTTCTCGAAAGGTTCTATCATAACTTGGGCATGTAAGGGAATTTCATCAGTTGATGTGGGTCTTTCTATCCTTTGACATCTATCGCAACTCACATATTTGGCAGCATCCTTAAAAATGCTAAGCCAATACTAACCTGAATGTAACACCTTATATGTTGTACGTTTATCGGAAAAATGGCCACCATATGGTCCATCATGACAAATTCGTAGGATTTATGGTATCTCATATTCTCATACACATCTACGAATAATCAATTCTGGTCCAATACAAAAAAGTTCATGGCCAACCCAAGAGTAGTTAGCACTTTTTGTGATAATTCTATGCTTTTCATGAGGTGACAAATGCGCTGGAAAATTCCTAGTAGACAAATAATTTTCCATGTCTCCAAACCATGGGGTATTTACAGAGAGGGAAAACAGATGCTCATATGGAAAGCTATCATCAACATGAATATCATCATCCTCATGTTTTATGCGTGAAATAAAATTAGCTACTAAATTCTCCTTTCAAGGTCGGTCAAGGACGGTGATATTGAACTTTTGAAATAACATGAGCCACCTAGTCACTCGACCATTGGTAATAGTTTTATTCATGAGAAATATAATGGTAGAGTGATTTGTATGTACAAATACTTTGTATCATGTGATTTAATGGAAAAATTTATTGATGGCATGGACCATTGCAAATAATTATTTTTCGGTAACTGTATATTTTAACTTGGTAGGGGACAAGTTCTTACTCACAAAATAAATGACATAGGACTGATGGTCTTCTTTCTACCCTAATATGCCTCCTATTGTAGTATCAGAGGCATCGGTGGATATGTGAAATGGAAGGGCCCAATTGGGTCCCCTAAGAATGGGTGCTACAGATAAATTAGCTTTCAGAGTTTCAAAGGCGGTTTGACACTGGCCAGTCCAAAGAAAATCAACATCTTTTATTAACAATCCAAACATGGGTGCAACAATCTTTGTGAAATTTTCAATAAATCTCTGGTACTATCTGACATGTCCATTAAGAAATATTCTTACCTCTTTTTGAGTCTTTTGGGGTGGAAGTTTGATGAATACCTCAATCTTAGCAGGATCCACTTTAATCCCTTCAGATGAAACGTGATTCCCTAAGACTACTCCTTCAGTCAACAACATTTTACATTTTTCATGAGTTAAGGATAGGTTCATTGCTTGACATCTCATAAGGACTTTCTCTAGATTATCTAGGGATTCCTAGTAAGTATTTCCATATATTGTAAAGTCATCCATGTATACTTCCACACAATCATGAATAAGATCAGAAAATATCCTTAGTACCGCTCGTTGAAATGTGGCAGGAGAATTAGACAAACCAAATGGTAAGACACTATAGGCATAGGTGCCCCAAGAACAAGTGAAAGTAGTCTTGTCCTGATCCTCGGGTGCTATGAGAATTTGATTGTACCTGCAATATCCATATAGGAAGGAGAATTATTTCTTCCCTGACAAGGTATCCAAGACATGGTCAATGAAAGGAAGGGGAAAATAATCCTTTACAGTGGCCTTATTAAGTTCCCAAAAATTGACACAAATTATCCATTTCCTAGTTACTTTATTTGAAACCACTACAAGCGGGGATACCCATTTACTGTCAGAGATCACATAAATAAATCCAACATTCAATAACTTATGTATCTCCTCTTTTACTATATCCTTGAGTGTTGGGTTCATCCTCCTCTAGGGTTTCCTAATAGGCGTTACTTCTGCCTGGGTATATATGTGATGAATGCATGTATCGGGGTGTATACCCTTCATATCAATGTATTCCTAGGCAAATTCCCTTGATTGTTCTTTAATGACATTTACCAACTATTTTTGTTGCTCTGCATCTAGTCCAAAATTTATATGTAGGAATTTCCCTGGACTAGTATCATAGGGCATGGTATACGATGTGGAAAACTCATCTATCTCAAAAAAAAAATATTTTGAAGACAAAGTTGATGGGTCCAACTATTCCTAAAATTATTCCCCAAAAATGTACTCAAATTGGGGAAAATATTGTTGTTGGCCCTTGACCAAGTTTTGAGGAAACATTTGTTGTGTTTGACCACTTTTGGGACTTCAACAGGCTGGTCAAAGATGGAGTGCCCAGGCAGAGAAGAGATCATAGGATATTGCTTATTTTGTGGGCTTGTGAACCAAGCAAAGGGTTTACTAGGGTTTATGTAATGGGTTAGGGGATGTTGGCCCATGGGTTTACCCATGTTTAGGCCTTTTTGCAAATGTATAAATAAGTAGCTAAGCGATGTAACGAATCTAACTGGTTGGTGGGCTATGTGGATGATATGTTGTAAGAGTTACTAATTGGCTTAGTCAATGACTAGTTGGCTTTGTGCAGGAGTATGTTAAGACTTGCGGAGCTAAGCGCAAGTATTTTGTAGGTTTCTTTGTGTACAGACGTTGTATGTAAGGCTCAATGCCTTGACCTTATTTAGGGAAGGAGGATCCAGTTCTCTATGCGCATATCTCCTTTCCTTGGCGGAGTTTTCTATGTGTCTTTGTGCACAGGATCAATAGAATGTAAGAAGATTGAAGCCTAATAAAGAAGAAGAGAAGAAGTTGATGGAAATAGCCCCACACTAGGGTGAACCACGTATATCATGTGTCTTGATGTTCTTTGTGCGATGTGATATATGTTGTTTATCTACTTAGTGTTTTTTTTGTGCACCTGATGTTGTTGTTTAGTTCTTAATGGTATTAAATATGAATAAATGCTAGATCTGAGCTAATTCTATGTGCTAAGTGATTGTAAGTGCTTGATCTTGATTGTTACTGCGTTGATCTGTAATAAGGGTTAATCTACGATGTGAATGAGACTCATGAACTAATTCATATTGTTGTATAAGTTCTCTGATAAGTGTTGTAATCACATATATGTGTCCCAACTTGGTTGTAGACACCTGAGTCTTGCAACCCCCCTACCTCTACCTCGGGTGAGACTTCATCTACTTCACATGTGTTTCCAAAAGGGTCGGTAGTTAGGGTTTTGTTGGTGAATTTTTGAAGTGTTGAACCCTGGGTCTACCATTGTGCCAACAATTGTGGAAAATCAATACACCTGATAGCATAAATAAATTGTTTTAGCACGTTTTCCATTGTATTCTCCAGAAGTGCCCAGAAATGATCACTCAACAACATGGGTTCTTCCCAGTCCTCATTCTCATATGGACATTCAATCCACCATATATTATCCATGATATGTTGATTTGGTGCGTATATGGTAAGCTTTTGTATAGAAAGTCCATTTGAGATGGTCATTTCACCTTCTCTACAACCAATAAATGCATTGGTTGTGGCCAACTAAGGTCTTCCCAAGATAACGGGATGCCCTTTAGCAGGATCCTTTTAATGAATGACAGGAAATTCTACTAGGTATTCCCATGAGGCTAATGTAACTATGATATCATCTAAGATTCCTTCAGGTATAACCTTTGTCTTATATGCTAATTCCAAAATAGTTGGGGTAGGTCTAAGAAGAGGTTTTAACTGTAATTTTTCCAAGGTATTAACAATCATAACATTAATAGATGCCCCTAGGTCTATGAGAGTGTTTCCAATGGGAAACATATTAATGGTTATTGTTACTATGGGGTTTCTTGGGTTCCCATACTTTGTGACCCTAGGCTTCTTCGATATGTATTCAGAGAATTCTCCTATCAAATGTATTGTTAGAGGATCCTTCTGCTTCATTCCTGGTTTCTTGATACATAATTATTTGACCACCCTACTGTAAATTGGAATGTCCTTTATGGCTTGTAATAAGGGAATTTCGAAACATATATTCTTCAATTCATTCAAAATGTCAAATTCTGGTCGGGTCGTAGGTTTCTCAATCACTAATCTTTCTGGATAAGGAGGGAATTTTGTAATCTATGAAGATTCATTTTGGTGAAGCTTTGGTTTATGGTATTTAGGAATGATAACATCCTCCCACTTAGTGTCATCCATGGGTTGTTAGGGAGTTTCATCTTTTTCTTCTTCTCAGATGACTATTGAAGGCCTCTGTCTATCCATAAATTATCCTGACCTTAGTTGAATCTCTTGCAATGGAACAGGAGAAATAACATACATCGGAAATGTTTTCATCTCAACATTGTGAAGAGGTTGAATTGGTTTGTTATTGGGGTTGGGCACTAGTTGTGATGGTAATAATGTCAGTCTTGGGGAGCTTGTATTCTCGTATTGTTGGGGTTGTTATGGAATAGGAGGTAAATGTGGGGGAACAAAACCTAGCAAGAGTTGTAGGATGTTCGGTGCAAACTGGGGGTAAGGATGAGTGGGCATAGGGATAGGTGGAGCTTAAGTGTTTCCTTGGGTATGCCCTCCTCTCCATCCTTGTAGCCAAGGATGGTCATATTGTGTAGACCAGTTTTTCCAATTCGGTGAGTTCCACTGTTGTGGTTGTTGATAACAGGGTGGAACTTGGGGTGGTAGATCTTGGTATGTAGGATGACTCCTAGGATCACATGGCCTCCTAGGTGCATAAGAGGATTCCCCAAGATCCCCACTTATGTAAATGGATAGTAAACCAGGCAGTGACGGGAATTTTTCAGTTGGGTGGTCTTAGGGAAGAAGCCACAAACTGAAACATTATCTAATGGGAATTCCCTTGAGGAATTCTTCCTCTTGCATCTTGGACAAAATATGCACATTGGTGCATTCTCCTCCTCCTGTTTCTTTTTAATATTTACGGTGTCCAACTGGGAACCTATTGTACTTAAGATACCAGTTTTGAATTTCTCTAGTAGGTTTCCTATCTCTACCCTTTTGATACCGCATGAACTAACTATTTTTATATTTCTACTATAAGGATTCTGAGAATTCTTCCTCATTTTGGCTCTACTCCTCAAGTAATTCCTACACATTTCACAGATCTCAGTAAATGGTTTATGGGAGATGTCACCTGATTCCATCAGGTTAAGTGTCTCTAGGTATTCTTCTGAAATACCTTTAAGGAAAAGAGTCATGACTGCATCATATGGAAGGTCATGGTACTTCGATTTCTGTGATATATAAGAAAATTGTTCCATGTAATCCTAGAGAATCACATCCTCTAACTGTTGGATATTAAAAATATCATTACGAGAATCCTTAGACTTGCAGTAGTATTGGTATTTTTTAAGAAATATATCTTTCATGTCTTCCCAAGACCTAATATTGGACTCTCCCAACCCCATGAACCATATTAGTGCAGAATCGTTGAGGGTGGCAGGAAAACATTTTAGTTTCTAGGAATCTTACAAGTAATTGTAGCTCCTACTCAAGATGTCAGAATCAAATAGGAAAGTATTCAGATCTTCACTTCCTTTACCGTAAAAGGTGGGCACTGCCAAGAGTGGAATTTTCTTCATGTTAACATTATGTGTGGTATCCAAAATTGGAAACCCAGAGGTGGTTTCGGTTTGGTTTCCAACTTATTCTCCCTCATCATGTCTTACATGGTTGTGATCCTCCTGATCATCCATACTGGTTTGGTTTCCAAAGAGAGAGTACCTAAATGGTTTTATCCTTGAAGATAACAAAGTATCCCAAGGTTCCTTCCCAGGAAAGGTATCCCTTCGATGGGAATATTTATCTACTATTTGGATGTCCAGGACTTTACTCGATCCAGTTGAAACTATTGGTTCCAAAGTTTTTGTTTCGACTTGGGAAACAATTATATTGGTTGAACTGCCAAAAAGAGTATTCACCTACTCAAGGTCAATGATATATACAAGGTTAGGGTCCCCTGATGGTGGTGAAAAAGAAAAGGTTGTGTTGGATGGTTCTGATGAAGGCCCAAGTGGTATTTCCTCCTGTCCCACTACTATTTATGTTTCAATTTTCTGCTCTATAGTGCTCCCGATTTTTGTCTCTTCAAGGACTACTTTAGCTCTTTGGGTTGATCTAACCCTTATTTTCCTGTATCGATCTACGAAGTTTATGGGTGGAGTGTTCCTTCCTCCAAAAATGTTATAAGGTGTTGGACCACATAAATACACCTTTTATTCCTTGATCATACACCATTTATCACCTCATTCTTATCTTATCCTTCCATAAAACCATTAATCTCCACGACTTTCATAATACATATGGGTTTATATCTCCATTTTCCAAATTATTTATTTTCAAGTATTTTTAAGAGAATTTGTGATTAAATACTAGAAAATTAACATATTT